>JAOWBR010223596.1:0-17432 GCA_028571145.1 Dionaea muscipula
ATATTTGATGACATATCCTTTCAGAATTCACAATCAGTTAATCATCATCATCATGATGTCACTTCCCATTAGGTGTGGTCGGCCACACGTATCCGCAGACCGTAGAACACATGCACACAAGATTCGACAAATATAATGTTTTGACTGTCGGCTATTTAACACGCGTTATAATACTAGTGCCGGATTAGTATGTTTGTTTTTTATGCGAAGAAAAACAATGATATATCAAGTAGTTTAGTATTTTGTGAAGGATATTACAATAGTATTATCGTACCTTTTGTTGAAGAATTTTGTGATGTAGTTTATTTATATGAATTGTGACATACATATTATGTATATGAGTCATATGTTGTCATTTATGAATAAGTGCGCCTCACTTCGGTGAGGCCCACGCCTTCACCTCGCGCCTAGACTCCAAGACTCCAATTGCCTCGCTGCGTCTCAAGCCTTTTAGAACACTGAACCATGTCAACGTATCAAATCATCGGGGACAAACCCTATTAAATTAGGGAGTGTACCTGGGTCCATAGTGAATTGTGCAAGTGTCTATGACAAAGAACGATCACTAAGCGAAATGGATCGAGTGGGTATGTGGTCTTCCTCCGTCAAACCTGCATGATTTCTAACAAACTACTCGTTCTTTTTCTTGATGGGGAGAAGGGTAACCGACGTGGGTTTTGACGTTGGTGACCATAACCCTAGAAAATGTTCCTTATATATGGGTTGTTTAGGGTTTCTATAATTCCCAAAATGCCCTTATAAAAACTGATATTCACACATTTAACCCACATCATATTTGATTAGTGATTAGGTTTAACCAATATAAGTCGATCACTTTATTTAAGCCCACCAATATTAGATAGCTAATATAGATGGTGACATAAAATATGTTGCACATATATGTATTAGGAAATATATTTCCTAACAAATAGAGAATGCGATTATCATGAATAGGCGGGGAGATAAAATTCAAGCTATAAAGATGACAATGGGAGAGAGAAGATTGTTAATGTTATCAGCACAACATCAGTGGGATAAGGAAAAGAGGAGAAAGCTAAGTTTTTTTTGGAGGATACGATTGAGATAATTCTAGGGAGTTTCCTTCATAGAAAGAAATTCTGGATCAGCAAAGGTCTTAATGGAGATGTGGGTAAGGAGAAGGATGGATAAAATGATGCATGCTTATTAGGGTTTGGGTTTCTAATAAGGGAACGATGAGGCAAGAGTAATTTTAGATTTTGAAGTGACTTACAATTTTATGGCGGCCAACATATTCTTTACGAAGAGAGAGAAGCACTTGATTACCTTTCTAGAGGCTAGTCAAAGCCATTCTGGAGAGATTTTATGGATTTCAAGTTGCAGGCATTATTAGGTGACCCAAATGTTTGATCATTTAGCATCGCTTGTTGATTGGTTATTGACATACATTTGTATAAATGGGAGAGGGAGTGAGGCACAATCATGAAAGGATGAATTTGTGAAAATTAGAAGGGAATGATCAAAGCATGAGATTGTTTCCCATTCTCCATTTGGATATTTGCCAAATAATCAGATTTTTTCCTGACATTGGTAGAAAGGAAGCTTTCAATATAACAAGTTGTGATGCCCTCGGGGAAATTTTCACACACTGGGAGGATTTCTCGTTGGTCACTAATATAGCATACTTATGTCGGGAACTATAAGAATTAAGAAGTCATATGCATTTTAACTTATTGGCAAGTTAGACAGGATAGTCTGTTGGTGAGCATGGCCTCATTTGACTCTCTTATTAAAAGAGATTAGGATCAGGCTTATTGTGTTTGAGAGATACTTTTCTCGCGTGGTTCTTACCCTGTGTTGTCAAAGACGCGAGGCGCTAGCTGAAACGCCTCAGCCACCCTGAGGTGCACACACATACAAGAGGCACAGGTGAGGCGCGCGCCTAGGCCAGACGCAAGGCAAAGTGAGGCGCAAGTGAGGCCCAAGGCAGCCTATTATAAATTCAAAAATAAAGAAATTGAAAGAGAAAAAAACCCCCCTAGTTGTCGGCTGGCTCTTCACTCGGACTACTCCTTTGCTTTTCACCATCGGCTCTTCACTCCTCCATCTTCAAGGTTTGTTTTTTCCTCTTTTGCTTCTCCTCTTTCGTTCTCTGCTCCTCTTTTGTTTTTTTTTTCCTTCTCTTTCTCGTTCCTTCTCTGCTTCTCTCTGCTTCATTTCTTCTTTTGGTCCTCTGTTTTTTTTTCTTTCCTTCTCTGTCAGCTGCTTTTGTTTTTGTTTCTTTCCTTTTCTGCTTCTCATCTCCTTTTTTCTTTCCTTCTCTACGAGTTGCTTTTGTTTTTTGTTTTTTTTTCTTTCCTTCTTCTCTGCGAGCTGCTTCTTTTAGATATTGTGATATTATTTTGTGCTTGACTATTATGTTAACTTATTTACTATTTCGTCGATGTCTTGGTAAACTTATTTACTATTTTGTCTTTGATGTAAGTGATATCTACTTTTAGTTTACTACTATGTTGGACTTGAAATATTATTTATATATGTGACTATGTGGTTTTATCTTTCAATATAGTTATTCATATGCTGCAATTATATTTTACATGGATATATAAATATTTAAGAAAATATGTGCCTCACCTACGTGAGGCGCGCGCCTGCACCTCACGCTTAGGCTTCAGAGACCTCTGGCGTCTCAGTGCGCCTCGTGCTTCTAACAACACTGTTCTTGCCCTAGAATCTTCAGGTACATTATGAAGTTGTAAATTCAAAGCAGAGTCCAAATGACGATCTCTTTGAACATAGTTGATAATAGCTGATGGACATAAGGACAGAAAGAGACCTTGTTGGAAGCAATAAAACTCTTTGAGTAGGTCTCTGTTTGGTTTTATTATACCAATTGTTCAACATATTTGCGCCACTCTGGTCGATCAAATTCTTGATAGTATCATGAGCACTTTCCTCGTGATGGGCTGGATGGGTGGTACTGGATGTTACCTATACACTGCACTTTGGGAGTCCAAAAATTCTTGATAGTATCATGAGCACTTTTCAGGATTTGCTTTTCTTTTTTGCTTTCCTTTTTCTCATTTGATGCAATGACGAGGATATTCTTGTGAAGCTTCTGTTGCTTGTCAGCAGTTTGACCTCTTATGTCTTTGGCTTACATAATTAGCTACACTGAATTTGTTGCTAGTGAGACATAGAGGGGGATCATCGAAGTCGGCATATGGTCCAATGAGATCCCAGGCTTCAAATGTTGGTCTTGGATCAAGTGCCCATGACGGAAAGGAGGAAGGTGACGACCAAAATATTTTTGATGATCCAGCCAACAAGAGTTCACATCAACTGTGGGTATTATCTTACTATCTGCATGAAGAGCATTTCTTTAATACATCTTCTGATGGACCTGAAAGTTTTCATTTTTCAATGAACATTCATCCTTGCAGTTCAATGATCCCGGGTCTTTAATTTCCCTTAGGAACAAGTGATGTTACACCAAAAAAATAAAATTGTAAATACGGGAAAAATACCATGGTTCTCTTACTTTCCCGCTGCGAGAGTAAGATAAAACATGCCTGATCAACATTTAGGAGAGACTACCCCCAAGGCACTTTATATCAAACTGCAAGAGTAAGATATAGCTTCAATAAATTACTCAGTCCTGTAGCTTTAGTCAATGACCCGAATATTTTTTTAACTTAGATGTCTTTTGAACCTTTATAAACAATTTAGGTTAGGGATATGTGCTTTTCCTTTCTAATTCATTAACCAGTGGCCATTCTTATAATTGTTTCTTATCTTGACAGTGGAAAGCCTCCTGATCGAATCCCTTACCCTCTCTCTATTGCCTTGGTACTACTTGGATGTGCAGTGGTGTACTCCTTGATTATGTTTGTGAAACTAGAACCTTCATCAATTTTGGCAGCTATATCAAAGTCTGGTTTTACCGCTGCTTTCTCGCTGATTTTTGTCTCAGAAATTGGGGATAAGGTACTAAATTGTTTGAGAGGCTCTTAGAATTATTGTTTTCTTCTGCCTTTAATTCGTGGATTTAGCGGTTTATCATCATAAATGGCATCTGCATACTATCAGCTTCCATGTACTATTTGCCTTAGTTCTGTTACTTATTCTAGATTTCTGATTTGAAACTTTCTATTATGTATCAATTTTGCTTGAGAGTTGGATCTCTTAGTTCACCGTGGTACAGTGGTTGCCTAAAGCAACAGATTCTCTGTAGGTTTGAATCTAGATACTTGATTGTCCACCATGCTCTGGATACAGCTTGCCAGATGATCTATTCAATATAAGGGAGGAGCCACCTTGACACTTAGTCTCTGTTGATGGATATTATCAGACAGAGTGAACTTCCTGTCTATGTACTTGTGGGTGCCAGATCTTTGTTCCTTCAAATTACTGGTAGTTGTTGGGCTTCTAAAGCATTACCGCTTAGGCTTTGTTTGGAATAAGGAAAGTTTGGAGGAAAGGGAAAAGAATTGACGGAAAACAGTTTCTCGTGCCAGATCTTTGTTTCTTTACAACTAGTGTGTGTCATAGCTCTGTATTCAGATTCTGTATTGGATCGAGAAACAACAGTTTGCCTCTTACTTTGCCAAAATATCAGATTATCTCTAAGAAAGACACAATACCCAGTGATAGAGCGTTTATCATCTGGTGAACCGGCCCAATCTGCATCTGTATATCCACATAGAGACATATGACCATGATCTTTATACAATTGTCCCATATCAGGTGCACTCTTCAAGTATCGCAAAATACATGTGACAGGATCCCAGTGGCTAGTGCGTGGGTTACCCATGAACAGACTCACAATACTAACTGCAAAGGAAATGTCAGGGTGAGTAACAGTCAAGTAGTTCAACTTTCCAACCAATCTTCTATATCTCCATGAATCTTTTAGGGGGTTTCCTTGTTCAGCAGTGAGTTTCACATTTGGATCGATGGAGGCATCAATAGGCTTGCATCCCAACATCCCTGTCTCATCTAGCAAGTTAAGAACATATTTTCTGACACATATAGATGCCCTCTTTTGATTTGGCAACTTCAATGCTGTGAAAGTATTTGAGATTGCCCAAGTCTTTGGTTTGAAAGTGATCATGAAGGAAAAACTTGAGATCAACAATGCCTTGAGGATCACCTTATGTAATAACAATATAATCCACATAGACCATCAAGAATAATCTTCCAGCTCTGGAATGTTGATAGAATATAGAGTGATTAATATCACTTCCGCGGAGGCCAAACTCAATGACAACCTTATTAAAACGATTAAATCAAGCACGAGGGAACTGTTTGAGACCATACAAAACCTTTTTCAATCGACATACCAACTCAGTCTCCCTCGAGCAACAAATCAAGGAGGTTGCTCCATATATACTTCCTCAGCAAGATCACCATGCAGGAAAGGATTTTTGATATTTAGCTGATGGAGGGCCAGTGATAAATAACAATAAGAGAGAGGAAAACCCGAACCGAGGTGATTTTTGCTACATGAGAGCATGTCTCATCATAATCAAGCCCATAAACTTGGGTATACCCCTTTGCAACCAATCGTGCCTTAAGACAATTAATGGAGCCATCTGGTTTAGCTTTGACAACATAGACCCATCGACAACCAATAGGTGACTTCCCAAAAGGAAGAGGAACAAGATCCTAAGTGCCAGTCTCATGCAAGGCGGACATCTCAGACTCCATTGCCTCATACCAACCAGGATGAGAAAGTGCTTCTGTGACAGAGTTAGGAATAGAAACAGAAGACAGGGCAGAGACAAACGAACACTATGATGTAGATAAACGATCGTAAGAAACAAAATTTGAAAGTGGGTGAGAAGTATAAGACCGTGTATCTTTATGAAGAGCAATAGGAAGGTCAAGGCCTTGATACGAAGGAGCAAATGGAGCAGCACGTGAATCCGTAGCTGACGACTTCCGCCTGGAGTATACCCTGAGGTCAGGACGGGAGAGGCGAGTGGATGGATCAAGGAGAAGAGGAGAGTCACCACTGAACAAGGGGATAGGTAAAGAGAGACACCGCAGAACCTCAGAGGAAGAGGAAGAGATAGACGAAAAATATGGGGTAGACTCAAAGAGAGTAACATCAGCAGTAGCACTCACAAAAAAAAACGTCGCAGCGGAGGACTATAACATTTGTAACCCTTTTGTGTTCGAGAATATCCAAGGAAGAAACACTTGACCGCACGGGGATCAAATTTATCCACATCGGGATCAAGCTGATGGACAAAACAAGTACTCCCAAAAATATGAAGAGGTAGGGAATAGGGCTGACCATCAGGAAACATAACCGAATATGGAGTCACTCCATGAAGAACAGAGGAAGGTATCCGGTTGATGAGATAACAAGTAGAGAGAATTGTATCACTCCAAAACTCCTTGGAACAATCATGTCAATCAACAATATACGAGCCACTTTCACAATATGTTGGATCTTCCGTTCGGCTACGCCATTTTGCTGTGGAGTGTGGGCACAGGAGGACTAATGGATAATACCACACTTGTTCACAAACTTATCAAGTGCAGTGGAGAAGAATTCCTTTGCATTATCACTGTGAAGAATCTGAATGGAAGCATAGAATTAAGTTTGTACCTCAGCATAAAAAGAAGTGAATATATGCAATAATTCAGAGCGATCCTTTATAAGGTAAAACCATGTCATCCGAGAGAAATCATCCACAAATAAGGCAAAATAACGAAATCCCAACTTGGAAACTGGGGCCCCAAATGTCAGAATGAATAACACAAAAGAACTACTGACTCGATTGTCTAGCCGATGAACAAAAGACATACAGTGGTGTTTGCCCAACTGACATGACTCACAATTTAAGCTAGATAAGCTTTCTTCAACGTAGAAAGAGATGGATGACCTAAACGGTTATGTATCTAAAGAGGTGTAGCAACAGCGGAATAAGCCTTAGGGGTCGGGGTGATACTCCATAGAAGTGGTAGAGGCCCACCAGATTCAGGTCCATCTCCAATCGTCCTCTTCGTCTTTAAGTCCTAAATGACAACACAACGAGGAAGAAACAAAACAAAGCACTGTAAGTCGTTGGTGAGCTTACTAACAGAGAGGGGATTAAAGGGGAAATCAGGAATATATAAGATAGATGGAAGAGAAAAGGAGAGACTAAGTTGAATAGATCCAATACCACTAATGGGAGTGGTAGATCCATTAGCCAAAGTAAGCTGGTCAGAAGAGGACATAGGCTGAATGTGAGTAAACAGTGTAGAGATACCTCAGATATGATCGGTAACTCCAGAGTCAAGAACCCATGAGGTAGGTGTAGAAGAGAGACAAGCAACAGAGGTACCTGGACAGTGGGAGCATTGTGCACCTGCTGAGGGACCTGAGACTGAGTCAAGCGAGTATACTCCGCCCTGAAAATCAGAAGCTGATCATACCCATTGGCTAAAGTGCTAGAAGAATCAGAAGTGATAGCATTGACAACCCAAGGGCGGCCCACTAATTGCCAACATGTCTCTCTCAAATGACCATTCTTATTGTAATGAGTACAACAAGGGGCCTAACCAGAAATTTTCCAACACTTATCCGTCAAATGACTATCTTTTTCACAATTACCACATTTTCTAGAAGGCGCATGATCTCGTCCAAATCCTCCACGATCTCCACGGTGAGAGCCA
Source organism: Dionaea muscipula (assembly GCA_028571145.1). Taxonomy (NCBI): domain Eukaryota; kingdom Viridiplantae; phylum Streptophyta; class Magnoliopsida; order Caryophyllales; family Droseraceae; genus Dionaea; species Dionaea muscipula. Next base: position 7,651 of record JAOWBR010223596.1, read on the forward strand.
CGACCATCTCCACTGGAATGTACGATAAGAGCTGATTTAATATCTCCAGAATCATTAGACTCACCTACATGGTGGTCAGGAGAAGAGCGTAACACCTTGCCATAAACTTCAGCAAAAGAGGGCAACTCAACACTACCCAAAATTTGAGAACAAATAGGGGAAAACTCAGGGCCTAGACCAACCAAGAAACGCATAATAATCAACTGTTTTCTCTATTTCTGTATCTCTTGGACACTTGCAATAATAGGAAGCACAACATTCAACCCTTCATGTATACGTTTCAAATTAGCAAAAAATTGAGTGACGGTCTTGTCACCTCGTTGACATTGAAACAATTGGAGTGATAGGTCATACATTCTAGTCATGTTACTAGAATAGAGAACTTTGACATAGTCCCAAATCTCCTTAGATGAGTTCAGATGAGTACACAAGTTAGCAACATCAGGTTCCATAGAATTCCACATAAAACTTATAATCTGGGCATCAGTTTGATCCCACTTCCCTTTAGTTTCATTATCAGTAGGTGGTTCTTTAGTGAGATACTCATGCTTGCCTTGTCCTCTTAAAAATACCTCAACGGATTTAGTCCATTGCATATAGTTATCCCATTCAGTTTCCTTGTGGTAATGTGAGGAATCAACGCATTTGTCAGTGCCGTCATAACACAAAAAATCAACAAGGATTCCCACGAAATTAACAATTCAACTTCATAAATCAGCAATAAAGAGAGTCAACAGTGCTGCCAACAAAGGAAAAGCAATGGGCCAGCACCACATGTAGCAGCAGCCGCAGGAAGAAAAATTTGTTGAACTAAAAACAATGTCCACAATGAAAATCATAGTATGAAACATGAATGGTTTTGAGGAGCAAGAGGAGAAATGGACGGGTAGATGGTGGATAATAAGCTGGCTGGAGTCTCGCAGGCGGCGGCGCGTGAAGCTCACTCGCAGAGCCATCGATGGCGTGTACTCCGGCGGAGGTGAATGCGGCGGAAGAGGAGTGAGCGATCGGAGCAAATCTACCACTTTCCGATGTCAAAAGTGGACAAAGCTAAGTGTGGAGGCTGGCAAAAGGCATGAACCACCAGCGACAAGATGAAAACGTGTGTTCCAGGCCACCGGCGCAACGGCCACCAGCGTGACCGCCTCCCTCGGGGTTTTCGGCCTCTGGGCTCCTCAGGCGAGGTGGCGGCTGATGGTATTTGGTGGTGGTTTGAGGATGGTGGTAAATGTGACTGGTGGCTAGGGTTTCAGCTTGAAGAGAAGCAGCAATAGCCAGGACAACGCGTGGCTCTGATACCATGACATAAATGAGCCAAAAGATGCTTCACTATTCATTCATAAAGGGTACACACACACTACAAAATATAAAAAATATCAAAAATACCCTTACTGTAATAATACTCTTAACAATAATACTCTAACAGACACAACATTTTATTTTCTCCTTTTTTTTGCTGATTATCAATATGCTTTTTATTTTGGTATCTATTTCTCGGTATCCAAGTAAAGGGAAGAAAATATGGGGTTGTTTGGTTTGTTTTGAGTTTTCTGCTTTTTAAAATAAAAAATTAAAAAAAATTCAAAATTCAAATAGAAAACCCAAAACACAAAAAGAATGTTTGATTTACAATCCGAAAAACTATTTTGTCAATAAAAATAAAAAATCTAAAAATAATTTACCATTTTCTGTTTTGATTTACTACCTTTTTTTTCTTTTTTTTTTTTGCAATTGGAAAACAAAAATGTTTTCTTTGTTTTGGTGTTATTACTCAAAACGTGGAGAACAACATTTTATTATTTTGAGAATACTCATACTTTGTATAGGAGTGTTTTCAGAAAATAGAAAACAAAATATAGCAACCAAACACATTTTTTGCATTTTAAAAAATGAAAAACAGAAAATGGAACATGGGTTAAAACGAGGGTAACCAAACATGCCCTAGGATTTTTTTCTCTGTCTTTCTCTTTTACTTCTTTCCTCTAATTTTTTTCTCTCCTTCATACTTCCCTTTTTCCAAATAGAGCCTTAGTGTCGTATTCGATTATTGAGAGGGAAATATTTTTTACCTGTTGTCCACTGCCTCTGCATATTTCCGCAAGTGGATAAAATTATGCTAAAAATTCAGTTTATCATTTGATCGGAGACCAAATATAAATATGGCGTTTGACTGAAATCTTGGTGACAAGATCATGTTAATTATGCTGCGGGGTGAGGGAGGGGGATTTTTGGACTTTGAATCATTATCAGCAATCACTCCTATTCAAAACAGGTTTCTTCATTGTTTTATTATGTATGATGAATGAAGTTCTTTCTCTAGAAATTCTTCAGAACAAACTTTTACACCATTTATTTATAATTCAGCAAGGATGATTGCTAGCTGTTCTTTTTTAACTCTTTTGCTGCATTGCAAGGTTGCTTTTGCGATTGAAGAGGCTGATTAAATTATTGTTATCTATTACCAGACTTTTTTCATTGCTGCGCTTCTGGCCATGCAATATCAGAAGGGACTGGTATGCCATTTTCTCTTCCACTGTCTGTCCTTATCGGCAGTTTCCATTAGCTTGCTTATGTTTTCTGTTGAATTCTTGCTTACATATTGGCTTTTTCTATCTATTGGGAGTTCAGGTAGGAAAATAAACCACCCCAGGATACTTGTGCCACACACTCTTGTATAATCATCAGAATCCCTGTTCTCTTCTCCACAGTATTAGATATCATCACTCTCGATAGCATGCTAGGCAGCTAGCTGGCAACTCTTCCTTGTAATATTGCCAGAATAGCATTGTCAGGATGAACTTTTTGCTTCTTTAGTAGGCCATTGAGATGAACTTGAACCGTTGAATGTGGACTCGTGCACACCAATCAACTAGAAGGAGCTTCCACAGGATAACAATAAGTGTTTCAGGTTTAAAGGAAAGAACAATGGCAAATGTAATCCATAATGAAAGAGGATAATGAAATGATTATGTTATGGAAATGAATTCAGACTGGTGCAGTGTGTATCCCAGAAAATGTTAATACCATTGTCTTCATGTTAAAAAAAGAGTTCATGCCAACCATGGTGCTCTTTTTCATGTTTGTATTACAACTATTGTCTTCCAGGGAAGTATTTGTATTTTCTCTGTCCTGGTAATGGCCTTCCTATCTTCGTTGCCTTTTGGATGACTTTGAGTGAGCTATGGTGCTAGGCAGCACTTGTTAGTAATTAAACAGTGTGGATTGTGAAATAAAATAAGTGACTCCTTAGCCTCATTGTGAAGCTAGGAAAATATATATATATATACGATGGGCACAATACAAAAAAGACAAAAAGAAGCTAGCCCAATAACCTAGCCCAACATGATAAAACAATGAGAATCACTATAAGACCAAAAACTCACAACAAACAGCAATAGAAGATTAGTCATGGCCTTACCTATCTTTGTTGTCTTGTTTGTCAACACGACAACGCTTATGCCCATGATGGGCTATCAATGGGCATCTGACAAGCGCCTGTGTCGTTTGGATTTGCCTCTAGCCACAACGGGCGCACAACAGGTGCTACGACAAGCGCCTGTGTTCTGCGCTCAGGAGGTACTGCCCACAACAAGCGCACGACAGGCGCTACAACGGGTGCCTATATCCTGCACTCAGGAGTTGTTGGGTGCTTAACTGACGCCCTTCAGCCTAATGACAGGCGCCTGTAGCAACCTTTTATTATTTTTTAGGGTTTGTAATCTCTATCAAAAGGGAGGGGGACACTCGGTTGGATTCAAGGGAAACTCATGTAACTCTTGTCTTTTGAAATTTCTCTTGCAACTCTTGTCTTTCAAATTGGAGATGAATACAACAGACGCTTGATTTGTCATGGTATCAGAGCCATTAGACTTGTGAATCTCGATTTGTTGTCTAGATTGACAGGAAGCCTTTGCCTCTTCTTGTTTCAATGTCTCTTGGAAACTTCACGTACCTGTGTTGACCGTAAGTATGCAAACCTCGGATTTTTCTTGTGTTAAATTCACAAGCACAAACTTCTTTGCCAGGGAATTTTAGTTTCAGATCTACCTAAAGGGCAAGGAATTGTTGGGGACATATAGATGGTTCTATAGCTAAGCCTACTAATGCTCAGCACGCGGCAAAGTGGGAAGGAAACGATGCCCATATTATGAATTGGATACTAAGTACGATGGATCGTTCTATTCTTCTCAATCTTCGTCCGTACAAGACTGCTAAGGAGATGTGGGAGTACGTGCAAAAAGTGCATCATCAGGACAATTCCGCGAGGAGGTTTCAACTAGAATATGAAATTGCTAATTATGTCCAATGTTCTTCGTCAATCCAGTAATACTATTCAGGTTTCATGACTCTCTGGACTGAGTATTCAGGCATTGTGTATGCTATTGTTCCTGCCCAATCTCTTGAAGCAGTACAAACAGTTCACCGTGTTAGTCAGACACATCAATTTCTTATGAAGTTACGAAAGGAGTATGAGGCAGTTAGAGTTAATCTACTCTCCAGAATTCCTTCCCCAACACTTGATGATTGCTTGAATGAGCTTTTGAGGGAGGAACAGCGAATTGTGAATTGGGCAACTCTAGAACAGAATGGATCATCTTCAGCTACTCTTGATGCGGCCTATGCGGCACAAGGTAAGACGGGAGGAAGGGGTTTGCGTAGTGTCTAGTGTTATAGTTGCAAAGCATTTGGGCACATTTCAGCACAGTGCCAAAACAAATTTTGCAACTATTGTGAGAAGAAATGACACATCCTCTCAGAGTGTAGAAATCGTCCCTCCAATCAGCAGACTCGAGCTCTCCATGCTGGTCTTGAGGGTTCTAACTCCACTACTTTGGCACCAAGCCGCATGTCATCACATTCCGTTGTTCCCACATCAACTACACATACTCCTGTTCTTACTCAGAACAAGTGCAACAAATGATCACTTCTGCCTTCTCTGCTATTAAACTTACTAGTGAAACAAATTGTCTAGCCTCTGGTATCTTGATTCGGGAGCCTTAAACCATATGATTTATGCCAAATACAACCTTGCAAATCTGAAACCTTATCGTGGCAATATGGATGTTCATACCGCCAGTGGGAGTAGAATTCCTATTTATGAGATTGGTGGCTTGCCCTATTCCCCTTTACATGATGTTCTTTACTCCCCACAGTTGTCAAATCTGATTTCTGTCGGTTGGTTGGTTGACTCTAATCACCAAATCCTTTTTTCTCTTGATGAATGCCTTGTACATGATCAGGTTTTAGGGAAGATAATCATGAAGGTGTGGACGATTGTTTCCTCTTCAACCAGCGCCTGCTCCCCAAACGTCAAGTGTAGTGTTTTTATTTTCAAACATTATTTTCGATCAAATTCAGCGTTGGCATCGTAAGTGTAGTTTTAGGGAGAGATAATAGGAAAGCTTAGTCTCATTCTCAATACTCCAAGGATATATATAGTATACATACAAAATATTGAAACTACCCTTTTCTCGCAACGCTCCCCCTCAAGTTAGAGCATAGATATTGATCATGTCCAATTTGTTTCATATGTATTCAATTTGACTCCCCGAAAGAGATTTAGTAAGGATATCACCAACTTATTCACCAGTCTTCACATGCTTTAGCATAACATCTTCATTCTGTAACTTTTCTCTAATAAAGTGATGGTCTATTTCAATATATTTGGTCTGCTCATGAAAAACTGTATTAGATGCGATATGACTAGCAGGCTGATTGTTACACCATAACTGAGCGGACCGGGCAGCTGGATATCTTAACTCTTTAAGTAACTAATGAAGATAGGGGACATGACTAGTCACATGAGCAAGTGCATGATACTCTGAGTCTCTGACTCGGCACTAGATCGGGCAATAATTGGTTGTTTCTTACTCTTCCACGAAACCTAATTTCCACCAATAAAAAACACAATAACCAGTAGTAGATCTTTAGTCAAACGGTAAGTCTGCTCGGTCTGTATATGAAATCCCTCTATACGACGATGCTCATGATTTCTATACAGCAAGCCACGATTAAGGTATCCTTTGATTTACTTAAGGATATGCAATGTTGCTTCCAATAGAGAGTGCGAGAGTCAAACATAAATTGACTCACAACACTTACAGAGAACGCAATATCAGGACGGGTAATGGTGAGATAATTCAGCTTTTCCACTAATTGTCTGTTCTCTCTGGATCATCAAACACTGCACCTTCTTCAGGTGCAAGCTTCACTTCAGGAAGCATGAGAGTGTCATTGAGCTTTGCACCCATCATATCGATATCTCAAAGTAGATCAAGTCCATACTTGCGTTGAAATAGAAAGATCTCACACTTGCAACTAGCCGCCTCAACTTCCAGAAACTACTTCAAAGGTCCAAGATCGTTCGTTTAAAAATGGCTTTGAAGGAATCCCTATACTATCTCTCCCAGTAACAATGATATCAATTATCATCCACATAGACCACTTTAGAGGATAGAGCCAACACTGGAATGTTTATAGAAAACTGAGTTGCATGCTAAGTTCCAAGACCACAGAGCTCAATCTTCCAAACCAGGCTCTGAGAGATTACTTTAAACCATATAAAGACTTCTTCAACCAACAAATGTATCCAAACTCCCCCTAAACAATAAATCCGGGAGGTTGCTCTAAATAGACCTCCTGTAAAGCACCATGGACAAAGACATTCTTGACGTCAAGCTGAAGCAAAGGTCAAGAAAAAGAGGCTGCCAACGAAAGTAGTAGCCCAACAGAGTCTATCTTGGTAACCGGAGAAAAAGTATCAGTATAGTCAATACCGTAGACTTGTGCATATCCTTTGGCCATTAAATGGGCCTTAAGACGGGCCATAAAGCCATCAGGATGGACCTGGATTGCATAAACCCACTTACAGCCAAGAACTCTCTTGCCTGTAGGTAAATGAACTAGATCCCATGTTTGATTGGCCTCAAGGGTCTCCATCTCCTTAGCCATAGTCTGTTTCCATTTAGGTGAAGAAAGAGGCTCAGACAAAGATCGAGGATTGGAAATGGAGTCGAGAGCAGAAATGAAGGCCTACAACGTAGATGACACTACAACATAGGAAATATGAGCATACATGGGATATGTAGCACAACTATGATGACATTTGCATAAGACAATAGAAACATCCAAATATGAGGGCGGAGAAGCAGCAGGTGAGGAATCCAATGACAAAGGAGCAGGGGTTGGCTCAGGAGCATCTATGGAACCCTAAGAAATCAGAGAGTGATGGTCGCGAGTATAAACCTGAGGAACCGGTGGACCAGATGAAGAAGTTGGTGGAGGAACCGGTGTAGTCGAAGTTGGTGGAGGAACTGATACAACCAGAACTAACTTATAGACAAGAATGTCATCCCACGGACGAAGACTCCGATGGTGACCCAGGTGAGGAAGAGGAAGAAGCAAAAGGTGTAGCCTTATCAAACACATCGGCACATACAGAAACACTGTAAATCAGGAGAATTAACACTGATATCCCTTCTGTGTGCGGGAGTAGCCCAAAAAGATGCCCTGTAAAGACTTAGGATCAAGCTTCGTAAGGTCGGACCGAATGTCTCGTACATAACACGTACATCCGAAGAGCCGCAAGGGCAATGGATGAATAGACTGATGAGAGAATAATACTCGGTAGGGAATCTCCCTCATGAAGAACAGACGACGACATCCGATTTATCAAATACACAACAATCAATACTGCTTCACTCCAAAAATATATGAGGCACCCCTGTCTGAAACATAAGAGCGCGAGTCATTTCTAACAAATAACGATTCTTGCGCTCAACAACCCCATAATGGGGGGTATCAGGACAAAAAGACCGGTGAATAATACTATGTCGAGTTATGAAACTGAGAAAAATACTCACGAGTATCATCACTCCGGAGCATACGGATACGAACAGAGAACCGTGTATGAATCTCAGTATAAAAGACTGAGAAAGATAGAAAACAGCTCAACACGAGATCTCGACCAGTACAACCATATCATGCGGGAGTGATCATTCACAAAGGTTACAAAATAATGGAAGTCTGCATGAGATTGGACAGTACACGACCCTCAAATATCAAAATGAACCAGCTTAAAAGGAGTTAGAAGCTCCGAGCTCGTGTATCACTCCGAGGTAGATATGTGGCTCTATGATGCTTAGAAAATTGGCACGACTCACAAAATAGCTGATCTCTTGAGGCTAGAAAGATATGGATGACCCAGACGATTATGTAGATCACGAATAGTGTAGGAAACCTCGAAATAAGCCATACTAGAGGAACCAATATCCAATACATAAATTCCTCCAGAGGTACGACAACCTCTACCAAGAAGTTTGCCTGTCAAAAAGTCCCGAATCTCACAACTATCACAGAAGATAACACTACAGTGATGGGTCTGAACTAATACACTAACATATAACAAATTCAAGGGAAGATCGGGTAAGTAAAAAACTGATGGGTCAATGTGGGAGTAATGGAATTGCCCCCCACTCCTTGAACTGATACATAAGAGCCATCAACAACCCGTACGTCAGGATATGACAAGGTAGAAGAATAGTTACTCAACAAACTTAGACACCCGGTCATATGATCAGATGTCTTGAAATCAATAATTCATCTACTAGGAGAAGCAGACCAATACGCGGCTGATTGAGCCGACTGAACAACGGTAGCCGATGAATAATTCTGCCGAAACGGATCCATCCCACAAAGAACGACATGGCCAAGAAACAACGATCACTTAAACTAAACACCAAAGAGCCACATAATCTCAAGCACGAATAAAGTCACAATAGCCCCATGGCTCAAAAGTCCATAATCTCATAGAACCAAAGAATCACAAGGACAACTCAAACCTAAAACACATAAAACCAACGGGAATCAGTCGTGACCGTAAGAGGAGAAAATGATCGTGACGAAGAACGGAGCATACAACCCTCGGGGGTGCTTGACGGTGGTGCGTGAAGCCCACACATGGAGGACTGTGGAGGCACGTGGCGGCGCGTGGGGAGTCCGACAAGGCTACCGTCGGTGAGACAGACATCGATAGGAGGTTGTCTACCACCCTAGACCACTAGATAATCGAGAATCGTGGAGAAAGAGGGTGAATCACATAACCACTAAGCCCTAGCTCGCGGGTTGGGATTGTAACCGTCGCATAGGGCGGCCGTCGGGGCCTAGGGCTGCTCCCTTGGGGTCGTCGGTCGTTGGGTTGACGGTCGGTGGTGGTGGTCCGGGCAGATGAGCGGCGTCGACGTTTCCACATGGAGGGCAATGGCGGCTAGGGTTTGTGTTTGGGGGGTTTTGGGATTTTGCTAGGGTTTCAGATTTGGATTTCTATCTAGCTCTAGCTTTGGTACCATGTAGTTTTAGAAAGAGATCATGGGAAGGCTTAGTCTCATTCTCATTACTCCAAGGATATATATAGTACACATACAAAATATCAAAATTACCCTTCTCTCACAACAATAAGCTGAGTCATCCTAATGCTGGAACATTTCATTTTGTATTGAACTATGGTCTACTTCCTCATAAGCTATCTTTTTCATTTCATGATATCGACTTTGATTGTGCTAGCTGCAAGATGGGCATGAGTAAAACACTGTCGTTCCCATCTTACAATGAAGTTTCTCTATCTCGTTTTCATTTAGTTCATAGTGATGTTTGGGGAATTGCATCTGTAACATCGCATTCTCATTACAAATATTTCGTTATTTTCATTGATGATTTTAGTCCGTTCGCATGGGTCTACTTCTTGTGATAAAAATCTGAGGCATTCCTTTTGAAAATTCCTAACC
>JAOWBR010223707.1:0-17431 GCA_028571145.1 Dionaea muscipula
ATTTCTCTTGTAAACATTCTTGAATATCTTTGATAATTGTAATTAGGATCCTATCTTTTGATAACGGATCTGATCATTTATCTGAAACATCCTTGTAACAATTTCTATATAATGAGAAAGACTGGAGATGAGATGGGCACTTGACCATCAAGGCAACCCATAACCGGTGATTCAAGTTACATGACCGATCATCTGCTCCTCGGTCCGTTAATGCCACTTTTGGGATCGATTCTACTGTTGTTTCCACTTCTATCAACCGGGTCTCCACGCCGACTTCTCAGTCATTCACTTCCGTTATTGCCTCCGCTCATTCTGTTATTTCCTTTCGTGTGTGGCTGGTTGATTCCGGGACATTCGATCATATGACTTGATTGAATCTATGGGTATGCTACAAAATTATTCCCCTACTTCGTCATATATGGATGTCCGGGTAGCTGATGACTCATATGTTCCGGTCAAGGGGATCGAGATCGTCTCTACTTTGACTCTGGCTTCAGTTTTATACGTCCCTGCTCTACCTTTTAACCTATTATCTGTTAGTGTTTTGATCCAGATTCACCATTGTCATGCAGTGTTTTTTCATGATTGTTGTGAATTTCATAATGTCTTGATGAGGGAGACTATTGGTAGGGGTTGACGCACATCAGGACTCTACGTGTTAGAGGTAGAATCACTTACCACCACGTGTCTTAATATCTCCACCACTGCTTTCGATCTACACTATTGTCTCGGTTATCCAACGCTTTCTAATCTTAAAGCGTCCGTGTCCCGAAATTCAGTTCATATCTCATCCGTTTTGTGAGACTTATCAATTTGCCAAACATCATCGAGTCCCTTATAATCTTATATATCCAAAGTTAGTAACCGAGCTTCCGCTTTTTTTAAGTTAGTTCATTCTGATTTGGGGACCATGCCCTCTTGAATCTAAATCCGGTTTCCGTTATCTCATTTCCTTTGTTAATGACCATTCACATATGTTTTTTTGAAATTTTTTTTCCATCTTTACCACTTTTTATGCTGAGATTCAAACACAATTTTCTCTTCCTATTTACATCTTCAGGAGTGATAATGGTCGAAAATACTTTTCCTCGTCCTTTGCCTCCTTTCTCACCACCCATGTGGTTATCCGTGAATTTTTCTATCCGCCACAAATTGGAGTTTCCGAATATAAAATCCATCACCTATTAGACGTAAGCCGAACCTCTATTGTGATATCTCAATCCCACATCGATGGTTGGGGGTAGATGAAACTTTAATATAAGTTTAATTGGGTTTTATCTGTATCAACAACGCTTAATATTTTCAAGTTTGGAAGAATAATAAGTCTGATTGAGTGTGGTTGGTAGAGCTCTGGGCTTGAAGTATTACAGATGGTATCAGAACGGGTCAGTCATGATGAACCTGGTATAGTGAGAGCATGGTGCCACATGGTTGGACGATCTTTGGGTCTAAGTGGCGATTGATTTAAGTTTGATTGGGCTTGACGAGGATGTCATTGCTTTAAGTGGGGGAGATTGTGATACCTCAATCCCGTATCGGTGGTTGGGGGCAAATGAAGCTTTAATATAAGTCTAATTGAGTGCTATTTCTATTCACAACATTTAACATTTTCAAGCCTGAGAGGATAATGAGCCTGATTGGGTGTGGTTAATAAAGCTTTGGGCCTAGGACGTAAAACTTACGTTCCGGATGACGGTGCTTAAAATGTTTTAGAGTGAGGTTGTCTTGACTACCACCGATCTTATAAACAACATGCCGTCCTATTTTCTTGAGGACGATATTCCTCACTGTGTCCTATTCCTGGACACCTCCCTACATCCTCTTCATCCTCTCCCCTTTACATATCTTTGGCTATGCTTGTTATGTTCGTGATATTCGACCTCACCTTACCAAATTTGACCTCAAATCCCTCCGTTGTATTTTTCTTAGTTACTTTCGTACACAGAAGGGTTATCGATCTTATTCTCCTGATTTAGGATGATTTTGTATGTCTGCTAATGCAACTTTTGATAAGTCTAACCCTTTTTTCTTGTCGATCTTTCGATGGGTCATCTCAGTCTTTCTTCAGTGTCGATGATGATACTTTAGTTATGAAATTATTCGGCAAACATCAATGTCACCACCATCGCCGCCAACATCACATGTTTCTGCTCAGCCACCTGTTCTCTAAATCTATTTCCATAGTTCTTTATGATGGAGTTGGATTATCCACCCGTAGTTGCTCCCGGGCCTTCCCCTACCTGCTCCTTGTCCATCAATCCTTCGTCCTTTATTTAAGAGGCTTCTTTCCCTTTCAATCTCGATTTACCTATCATCCTACGGAAGGGGACGCACAATTGTGTCACTTATTCTTTATCTACTCACATATCCTATACTAGTGTCTCACCTTGGACTCTATTTTGGTTTCGGTTTCTCACTTTGGACTATGGTCGAGGAAATGCGGTCCTTGAGGCTAATCAAACTTAAGATCAAGTTTCGTTGTCTCCAGGAAAGAAGGCTATTGGGTGTAAGTGAGTTTATGTTGTGAAAATGAATTCTAATAACACTGTTGCTCAACTCAAGGCCCGATTGGTGGTCAAATAATATGCTCAGATTTATGGTGAGGACTATACCAATACTTTTTCTCCTATCGCGAAGATGACTTCGGTCCGCCTTCTTATTTCTATTACTGCATCTTTGGGTTGGGCCTTGCATCAATTGGATGCCAAAAAAGCCTTTCTTCGTGATGATTTGACTAAGGAGGTGTATTTGGAGCAACTACTTGGATTTGTTGCTCATGAGGAGTGTGGGTGTGGGTGTGCATGTTAGCTAAAGTAATCGTTATATGGTTTGAGACAGTCTCCCATAACTTGGTTTTGGAGGTTTAGTTAAGTGGTGTTGAGATTTGATTTTGTAGTTATCCCGATGGATTTGGGAACACTACCGCAGAAATAGGTGGGGAAAATAAGAAATGTGAATGGGTATCAATGGATTTGGGGTGAATGAGAAATGGGTTTGGAGGAATGGAACAGTAGATTTGGGGAAAATAAGTGGGTATGGAAATGAAAATGTCGGAGGTAGGGGTTTTGATCGATGAGATGGGAGCTAATCTCAACCAAATCAGATCCACTGAATCAACATAGATGAGGAGTAATCTCACTCAAATCGGATTAAGCTACCAAGTTAAATTAATGAATCAATCGAAGGAGCTAGTCTCGACCTCAATGGTTCACTGATGAACAACTATGGATGATCTCTTGCAATATCAGATTTTGATAAATTTGGCAAGAAAATCCCTAAGCTATTACAAGGTGGCCTATATAGGTTAAAATAAGGAAATAAAAGGAAATAAAAGTGGGTCCCATTGTACAGAGAATAGTCAGAAAATCACAACAATTTCCTAACAAACTCTGACAAGTGGTCCCACAATCATGAAACATTCCTTCTGCTCACCGTGCTGCCGTCCGTGGAAAAATGACTGAATATCCGCTGACATGCATGTGTTGCGCTGCTGGCCCGTCGTCTACGAAGAGGAAGGGAGGCGCCATCTGGGTGAGACACGAATGTGTCGTCTAAATAGAAAAAGGGAATAGCGTCGTCTGGGTCCATGTGCCATCTGGGTCTAGGTGTTGTGTCTATACCCAAGAGTCAGCTAAGTCCCGTCTGAGTTATTCATCCGAGAAGTGAAAATTGTCAGGGCCCGTCTGCGAAGGAAATTAGGATTGGAAGTGTCGTTTGGCCTTATTGGTCTGCCACTAGACGGTGGTCCTGTCCGGGTCACTACAACTTTCCACTCCTTCAAACGTTTATTGTCCTCAAGGAACAAAATTTGAGAACTGTTTGACGATGAAAGATTCATCCTCCTAGGTGGCAGATTCCGGGGCTAAGTTGGACCACTCAATAAATAACTGATCCACTTCTCTCTTTTTCCTCAAAATTATCCTCCTATCCAAGACCATGATTAGCTCTACTACCAATTGGCCGTCTAACCCGACTACTGGAGGTAACGATGAAGGAGTTGGAGTTCCCCCAAAACTCTTCTTCAGCTAGGAAACATGGAAAGTACGATGCACCAATGAGTCTTCTAGCAGCTTTAGACGTTAGGCTACTGCAAAGATCTTCTCTTCTATTGGGAAAGGACTGAAATACCGTGGTGATAGCTTCAGATTCTTCCTCAAGGCAATACTTGATTGTTGGTATGGTTGAAGCATGAGGTAGACTAGGTCACCGAATTCAAACTCCCTCTCCGTCCACTTCTGAGCAGTGTACTCCTCATTCCGCGATTGTGCCAACCTTAAATTCATTTTCAATTGCTCTACCATCTTCCTCCTCTCCTCCATCAGCTCGTGTAAGGATACGACTGGGTCTCTATCATCTCCAGGCCCAGTTGTGGAGGTTCTTTTCCATACAAGGCTTGGAGTGCAGTGATCATTTGCCTTCTCAGGGTTCCAGCTTCGCTAATATAAATCCTCCCCTTCTTCCTCAGGATACCACTTTGCACCGATAATGGTTGGCCACTGTCTGGGGTAATGAGAGAAGAAGCTAGACGTTCCTTAACATATTCATCCCCTTCATAGGAATTCTCCATTTCCTTGATCCAAGAGGGAATACAGACTATGATAGCATGACAACTGTTTTTCTCGAACCGTCTGGATAGTGCATCAACCACTCTATTCTCTGCTCCCTTCTTATACTCAATCATGTAATCTCGCCCCAATAGCTTGGACATACCCTTCATCTAAGCACACGAGGTCAACTTCTGTTCCAACAAAAACTTCAAAGACTGATGATCAGTCCTGATGATGAACCGTCTGCCAAACAGATAGTGTTTTCATTTCTGTATGGCAGTGAGAAGGGCAATGAACTCCTTTTTGTATGTACTTAACCCAACAAGCTACTTGCTAAGGAAAGCAATGGGTCTCTGATTCTGCATGAGGACGACACCAATGCCACTGCCATTAGCATCACATTCAACAACAAATGGCTGGGTAAAGCCAGACAAGGCCAATACGGGAGTTGTACTCGCTGCCGTCTTCAACTGATCAAAAGAGGCAAATGCTTCCACCGACCACTTGAATGCACCTTTCTTCAACAACGATGTGAGTGGTTTGCTGATGATGTCGTACCCCTTGATGAGCTTTCTGTAATACCCCGTGAGTCTTAAGAAACCACTCATAGACTTAAGGGCCTTCGGTACTGGCCAATCAACCATGGCTTGTATCTTGCTTGATTAAGTGGCGACGCCGTCTTCAGAGATGATATGACTAAGATAATCAATCTTCCGCTATGCAAGTTGCATTTGCTTCTCTTGGCATGTGGATGGTTAGCTCTAAGTACATCAAGAATAGTTTGCAAATGTAAAACATGATCATCTAGCCGTCTACTATACACCAATATATCATCAAAGAATAATAAGACAAATTTTCTCGAAAATGAGGAAAAAACTTCATTCATTGAAGCTTGAAAGGTAGTAGGTGTATTAGTAAGACCGAAAGACATCACCTTAAATTTACAGTGTCCATGGTGTGCGCGGAATGCCGTCTTCGGTATATCCTCGGGAGTTATCCGGATCTAGTGATAATCAACTCGAAGATCAATCTTCGAGAACCACGAAGCTCCGTGTAGCTCATCCAACAAATCATCAATTACTGGTATTGGGAATTTGTCCTTCACAGTAATGGCATTCAATTGCCTATAGTCAACGCAAAATCTCCAACTTCCGTCCTTTTACACCAACAAGACGAATGAGACAAATAAGCTGTGAAAGGGCTGGCTCAGAGAGCCGTCTAACATCTCCTTGACTTGTTTCTCCACCTTCGTCTTTTTGAAATGAGCAAATCGATATGATCGGAGATTTACAGGTTTAGAGTTGGGTAAGCGGGGAATAGAATGGTCTAGGTTTCTTTGCGGAGGTAGGGATGTAGGTTTTTGGAAAACATCTTCAGACCCGTTTAATAGTGAGGTTATAATCTCAGGTAACACAATCGTCGACTGTCACTCTCCCACCGTCTGCACCTCTTCTGTTAAATAGAGTTGGCAAAGCATGACTGTAGACGTGGAGTTAGTGTCTTCAGATTTTCTCCTCATCTCTTTACTCTTTTTCTTTTGGATTCCTCTCAGCTCAAACTTCTTCCCATTTTTCTTGAAGCTGATCTTAAGCTGATCAAAGTCAAAAGTCACTGAGTCACAAGTTCTTAGCTAGTCGGCCCCTAACACCATGTCACAGGAACTGAGTGAGGGGACCCTCACGTTGGTTGTAAACGGTACTCCTTGCATTAACCATGTGAAAGTCGGGCATACTGCCTTACTCTTGACTTTTTCTCCATTGTCAATGGCTATCAATAGTGGTACCGTCTTGGTTACCACACAGTCACATCTCTTCACTACCGTCTGGTCAATAAAACTGTTTGTGCTTCCTGAATCTACCAAAATCTCAATCGAGGTCTTTCCAACTCTTTCTCTTATCCTGATGGTGCTTAAGGGTGATAGGGAAGATTAGGCATGCACAGAGTGTTCAACTTCAGCCCTGTCTAGGTCCTCATCGTCGTCTACGGCTTCTTCCTCCACATCTTCATACTCTTCCTCCTCTTCATCCTCCATACTTAACAATTGCTTACATCGGTGTCTTGTGGACCATTTCTCCTGGCACTTATAGCAAGTACCTTTAGTGAAGGGCTTGGTCGGTTCCTTTGTGAGGCTTGGTATAGTGGGGTTAGGTTTGTTTGAGGAACTAGACGTGTTTGGGCTGGGTTTGGCGTAGACGGGTTTAGGAGTATAAGCAGTGCCCTTCACTCGTCTAGCCATCTTCTCCAAGGATCATTCTTGAAGCTTGGCTTCGTTGTATGCTTGATTCATGGTAGTTGGCGCCATCATCTTAAGCATGAGCCTCAATTCTTCCTTTAAGCCAACTAATAAAACTCGAGACAAAAAATGCCTCGTCTAAGTATGGGTATGATTGGAGTAAATCATATCTCTACTTCTCGAAACTCTCAGTGTATTGTTCAACCTTTCCCCACTGCCTCATCTTAGTGAACTCATCCACTTTGTCATAATCAACGTTCTCACCAAACCTCTCGAACAACCAAATCTCTTAACAACACTTCGAGAGAACTCCACCCAGTGCCCTAGACGGTAGTCGCCGTCTACCATAACAAAGTACCATTTCTCAACCTTTCCCTTCATGTGTAGTGCAGCCATCTCCACCTTCCTTTCTTTTGGGACATGGTATAAGGAGAAGTATTTCTTACTCTTTTTGATCCAAGTCAAGGCCCCGTCTCTTTCGAAAGTTGGGAAGTCAGTCTTTAACATATTAAAGTGGGGGTTCCTGGGTGGTAGACGGTAGTCCTCCAACTCACCGTCTTCATGTGGGTAAGGTTGGTGCCGTCTGGGTGGATGGGGGTGGTCATAATAATGGTGAGGATTATTTTGGTTGTGTGGGCTTAGGTGGGAATAATGTTGGTCATTATGGGAGTGATGGTTGGATTGGTGAGGGGACCGTCTATGGTGAGGCTCTAATTAGTGCTCGGGGGGTTGATGATAGGGAATAGGAGGGATTTGCTGTCGTCTGGGATATCTATTCCCAGGATGGTTCACAAGGACATAATCAATCGGTTCATCAATAGGATCCAAAGGCCTAGACTCAAGTCTATCAATCTTATCCATGATCATTTCCTAAGAAACTCTCATACTATCTAACAATGACAGTAAAAGACCAGAGATGACCTCCTCCTCACGTACCTTACTAGGCCCAGACCTGAAGGATCGAACAGAGGCCACATCACCCTCGGACCTCACATCCTTACCTCGAGCTGGGTCACGTCGAAGCTCTAGAATCGGCTCATCAACATTGTTGATGACCAACTGACCAGTCCTCCTCCGATTTTTGGTGTGAACCATGTTGTAAACTCAAAAATGGAATTAATCGAAACAATCAATGAAAATCACATACCTCAAGTCTGATCGAATGTCTATAATACCAAATTGTAGTGATCCCGATGGATTTGGGAACACTACTGTGAAAATAGGTGAGGAAAATGGGAAATGTGAATTGGTATCGATGGATTTGGGGCAGTGATTAAAAAAGCGCGCCTAGGCGGGCGCTTAGACAAGAAGCGAAGCGAGGCGAGCCCTTGTTGCCTCAGACGGTTGAAGCGAGACGATCTGTAGCAAGGGGAGGCGAGGCGAACAACTAGACGCGAGGCGAGGTGAGGCGCGAGGCGATAGCCTAGACGAATATTTTTAAATACTCCACTTTGTTTAAACGCATGTGCACAATTTCTATTATAAACAGAAACAATACTCAACCAAAAATTATTTCTATTATAAACATAAACAATACATAACCAAAAAAAAACTTACCCTCTCCACTCTCATACTCTCTCTCTCCCAAATACAATTAGACTAGAGATTAGGGAGTTTATGTCAAAAAAGAAGGAGATGCAAGCTCTTTTGAAACCACAACCAGACTTTGATGAAATGGGCAACGAGGAGGACTATAATGAAG
Organism: Dionaea muscipula; assembly: GCA_028571145.1. Lineage (NCBI taxonomy): Eukaryota > Viridiplantae > Streptophyta > Magnoliopsida > Caryophyllales > Droseraceae > Dionaea > Dionaea muscipula. The sequence goes on from JAOWBR010223707.1 coordinate 8,483, forward strand.
AAGATTTTGATGATGAAGAAACCGAAGTTGCATTTGATGACGAAGAAGATGCCTTTATGATAGACTATATATGCATGTGTTATGTTTTGCTTAAAACTTTGATCTTTGACTCTTATTGTTTTGCTAAACTTGAACTATTTTGTTTAATTATTTTTGTCATGGTTAGACATCACACTTGTGAACTCATGATAATATGTTGTGATTTTATCTTTTAAATTCTACTATCTTTGATAATGGGCGTCTTAGTTGTCCTATAAAGTATATTCTACTATTTTTTTTTAGCAATCTCGTCTCGCATGCAAAAAACGCCCGCCTCGTCTCGAGTCGCCTCGCCTACTCTTTTTTAGACTTTGTTGTCTCGTCTCGCCTCATCGCTTTGAAAACACTGATGATCACAATAAAATAAGCCGTGACTAGGATGTCCCTTAATATATCTAAAAATATGCATGGCAATTTCTAAATGAGGGACTCGAGAATCGGATATGAATTGACTAACCACGCTGACAAAGAAGGCAATATCGGAACGAGTGATGGCGAGGTAGTTCAACATTCCCACTAGCCGTCTGTATCTATCTGGATCAGCACACACCTCACCATCTCCATGCACAAGTTTTACCCCTAGGAGTATAGGAGTATCACTAGGCTTTGCATTTATCATGCTAGTGTCCTGAAGTAAGTCAGAGCATACTTGCACCAAGACAAAAAGATTCCCCGTTTGCAATGGGATACCTCAGTCCCCAAAAAAATATCTTAAGGAGCCAAGATCTTTAATTTAAAACTGGTTATGAAGAAAATTCTTTAGAGAAGCAATCCCTGTACTATCACTCCCATAATAACAATATTATCCACATAAACCACAAGGAGAATACAACCAGTACTGGAGTGACGAAAGAATACTGAATGATCTTTAGCACACCTCCACAAATCAAAGTCTGAAATCACGAAGCTATACCTTCTGAACCATACTCTAGAAGATTGCTTCAACCCATATAAGGACTTCTTCAACCGACACACATAGTCAGACTCCCCTTGAACAACCATCCCGAGAGGTTGTTCCATATAAACCTCCTCCTCCATATCACCATGAAGAAACACATTCTTGACATCAAACTGGTGTAAAGGTCACCGAGAAGAAGCAACAAGAGAAATAAGCAGACATCGGGGAGAAGGTGTCTGTTCGTCTTGACCATCAGAGAGAAGGTGTCGGTATAGTCTACTCTGTGCACATGGGCATAATTTTTGGTCACCAAGCGGACCTTCAAGTGTGCAACAGAGCCATCAGGAATCATCTTTATGACATAAACTCACTTGCAACCAATAGCCCGCTTTCCTAGAGGCAAGGGAACAAGATTTCATGTCTGATTAGCCTCAAGGACGTTCATCTTCTCGCCATAGCCTGACGCTATACAAGAGAAGCAACAACCTCAGATAAAGTTTGAAGAGTAGAGATAGAGTCCAAAACAGAATCAAATTAGCGTGCACCAACAGTATGAGTAATAGTCAACCAGTCGTCAGAACACATCAACAATAGCGTTAAATCGGTCATCCAAGCAAATAATCACATGTATAAAAAACCAACCAACTTCAAACTTAAAAACACTGGGAAGGTGGACAAATCAGGGGGTATCACAAGAGGAAAACATGATCAGGAGGCCGAGAGCAAAAAACTGCCCAGAGGAAGTCTCGCCGCCGCGTGGGCCGCCTGCAGGAGAAGCAGTCAGTGTCATCGTCGGCGACTCGAGGTGTCCAGTCGTCCTATGTGGTTGGATTGAGGATATAGTGTGAAAGGTTTAGAGTAGATCTAAAAAAGAAAATAAAAGGGAGGTGGTGGTGTTTAGGGTTTACAACATTTTAGAGCGATCTAGTGGCACGTAGGGCATGGGCTTGTGCCGGAGGATGTCGCCGATGGTTGGGCAGGCCGATGGGTGGTCGCCGGAGGCAGTCGACGACGGTGGCATGCGTTGATGTGTTTGGGTTTAGGGCTTTGTGTTTTCCTTTAGCTCTGATACCATGTTGTAAAAGACAATGAGAGAAATGAAAAGTCGTATTTCATTCACTAAGGATTAAACTCTCATATACTACAACCCACAAAATACCAAATTAACCTCAGCTATATAGCATAACACATATTATAACAGTTTTTATTCAAATGATCAACTTCAATAATAGGAAAAGGAGACTTAGGCAAAAAATCATGACGTAACCGATCAACGTTCGAATCATGTCTCCGTCTAAAGATGAGTGGTTTGAAAAAAGGTTTGTCTTCAAAGAAAGTAACATCCATCAATAAAAAAAAATGGAAAATAGATCAAAACACTTGTAACCTTTTTTGAGGTGAAGGGTAACCAACAAAAACACATTTCCTTGATCTAGGATCCAATTTTCTGTGTATGATCATGAACATGTACAAACACAATGCATCCAAACACTTCCTAAAATTATTTAGCAGAGTTTGAAATTTTAAAATTTTGAAGGGCATCCTATTAATCAAATAAGTGGCAATGAGGATGGCCTTTCCCCATAAATACTTTGGAACAGACGTTGAAAACATTAAAGACCGAGCAACTTCTAAAAGATGTTTATTCTTTCTTTCCGCAAATCCATTTTGTTGTGGGGTTTCAATACATGAGCGGCTTTGATGGATAATTCCTTTTTCTACGAAAAATCTTCCTAAAATCTTATTAAAGTATTCTTTATCATTATCGCTCCTGAAAATGTGTTTGTAATTGTGTTTTAATCATGTTGTAAAAAAATTTGAACAAACTTTCTAGTTTCTACTTCAGATTTTTCATGAATTAAAAACACTCAGTGACCCGTGTGTAATCATCTATAAAAGTAATGAACCATTTTTTCCCTGTTGTTGTGGTAATATGTGAAGGCACACATACATCTCTGTGAATAATAGTGAATGGTTTTAACTTTTAAGGCTTTATAATAGGGTTGAGCAGAGAAAGAGATTCAATGATGTTTTGCAAGTTCACAAATCTCACACTGCAGTAAAGATGGATCTTTATTCGTACGGGGTTTGCAGTAAATAGGAGATTTCGAAACCTGTGTCTCTGATATCATGTAACCAAAAATAGGGCATGAAAAATATCTCTGTACTTATTCACATAATGAAAAGTACATCGAATAAATAGGAAAAGTCTCCTACTAAATTATTTCCTAGAATAAAAGATAAAAGATAAAAAAGATACAAGAAAACAATATAAAACAAAAGATAATGACAAAAATTGAAATAGAAACATTCTGCTAATTGTCCTTAGAATTTCGTCATAATGCAATAGTAACTTTCTAACTCACCAGACCCCATAAATAATTTATCAACAATAAATATAAGCCAGTACTGAACAGCAGTTCTAAGCTAGTTATGTATAAACAAAAGGCACACTAGTCATATAGCCCATGAAAGATTCTAGACCATAATACAGAAAGCTTACATTTGGCCCTACAGCATGCAGTGAACTTTGTACTTACCGGGTGAGTAATGCCATATCGCAAAACCGCGTTGCGAATTGCTTCCAAGTCTTTTTCATTGTCAAACTTAGCAGAATGAACCCCAACTACAGCAAACTACAGGATAAACTGAGCAATTGTTATGCAAGAACTTAAACATGAATGTGAAACCATCACTTAAAACAAAGTTCAACAGGTTCCTATGCTTTTCCAACAAGGAGAGAATAATTGAGAACAGAGACCGTTCCCATCAAAATAGATTCTAAAGCTATTAGTCAAACAGAAGAAATAAGAGGTCGGCATAAACCTCATGATTTTAGTCAGAACTTTGCAGCTTCTGAACAATCGTCTTTGGTGCGACTGATGGTCGATTGCAATTTTTGGAACTGTCTTACAAATTATGAGAGGCATTAAATTATTGTAATTGACAAGACTGGCTGTTTTTTTGTTTCTGAATTTTAGGTAGGATTGTCGGTTGTTTCCTTTTGAATTGTAGTCATTATAGTTCCTGCATAAAGCACTCAGGCTTGTACTTAAATTATTGACTTGCGAATGACTCCCTGCTGTCTGATCTCTCTTCTCTCTATCCTCATCTTACATCCCTCTCTCTTCTCTCCTCTTACGTTCCCTTTTCTTCCCTTTCTCCAACTTCTCTTTGCATTCTCCCCTTCTTTCCTCTTCACTCATGTTACACGATGGCAGGCTAACAGCACACCAGCCAGCCCAAACATGCACGCAAGTGCACAACCACAATTGCACATGCACGCAAGTGCACAACTACGGGTTGCATGTGCAACAATGCTATTTGGCATGAATTCTACCAAGAATTCTAGACTCCATTATCATATTAGAAATGATGGGACCCTCACCTTCAGGAAAAGGACAAAGGAAAAAGTAGGATCCGGTCTCATAATCCCCAATATGGTAATAAAATCTAGAATTCTTGCTAGAATTCATGCCAAGTAGTATTATTGGTTGCATGTGTGTGCACACACTCACATCGAAAGGGGAGAAAGAATGCAAGGATAACTAAATATGAGGTATACCGGCATGTCTTTATACTTTTTCTCCAGAAATTCAAGATCAGGCAGCACATGCATACAATTTATACAACAGTATGTCCAGAAATCCAATAGAACCACCTTTCCTTTCAGATCCTGCACAGGAAGCAAAGGCAATCTTCTTTCAGAATCTATAGAAAATTTCAAGAAGGTCTGTATCACAGGAAAGCCAACAACACTAAATGAGACGCTGTAGCAACAACTGTTTGTGTGACAATTCAAAATTTTGAAGAAAGACCGCAGATAATTGGTACGAGAAATTTCTATGATCAATGAACGCTGGAAGTAGAAAATTGACAGACCACTCTTGTAAGTGGATACAGCAAAGCTAACTTGATGAGCAAACAAAAAAGGACTTCCTCAGTTAAACAAAACAAATTTCCTAATCCAATAAAATCCCTAGAATACAAGTCATCTCAGCTAGGTTCACAACTTGTAGAGTTTGGACAAGTAACGAATCAAGTCAAAAGGAATTGGGAATGGATTCATTCAAAGAATACTGATTGTAAAGTGCATTAATACGTGAAAAAGAAACAGAAAATTACATTGGATGGAACATGGCAGGACAAAGCATCATTTAAAAAAAAAAATCGATCAAAATGCAAGTAAGATAAGTCATCTTTCGTAAAAATTGGAACAAAATGAGCACATCTTTCAGAGAAAAAGAGATCTCTCTCTTGGATCACACACACCTCAATTGCAAAGATGCATCACAAAAGGAAGAGAGATGTTCCTAAAGCTGCCAACTAATCGCTCAGTCCATGCTTTTGCCATTGATTTTAAGCCATGTACAGCTCAAGTTGGGAAAAAAAAAACCATCAACACCATCTTTGTCATAATACAAGATTTTAAGCACTCCACTATATCAGAAAGGAGATGTCTAAATCCTCAAGAAAATCTTCATAACAGCTTTCTTTCTTTCTTTCTTCTTCTTTTTTTTTTTTTTTTTTTTTTGCTTCAAGCCCAAGCTCCATTTCTCATCCTGCTTCTCTCCTCGTATTTCTTAAGGTAAATGCATGTAACTTATCTCCCTCATCGTGAAATTGTAAAACAGTTAATAGATGGTCGAACACTGCTGGTGAAACAGTGTATTTCTGCAGATTGCAAACTGGGAAAGTCATGTTTTAGGACTTGAAAGTCAAAGCCAACTCAGCCACAAACTAAATCAGAACCAGCATAACAAACACATTCAAGAACGAAACACCAAAAAAAGGGGGAAAAGGACATCAAACTGCGCTCAGAAACTCTCAAAAGAAAATAATAGATGATTGTCAGATAAAAGCCTCAAGCAGTCTCCAATCAGCAAGAACCATGAAATATCTTTGTGTTGTAGGGGGATTTTAGGGACATGTGGACAAGGGGGTCCGAGCTTGGACCGTCCGGTCTAACCCGACTAAACCCGAGCTCATGGTCAAACCCGGTCAAACCCAGTCAAACCTGATCGAACCCGTCCCGGAAAATTTTCGATCTCGCCAGGAGCACGTGGCCGCTGACCGTTCGTCAATCGGAGCCTCGGATTAATCAAACGTGCTTCCCGAAGTTTCCGCCATTCTGCCAAGTTAGCCCTGCCCGATCACCTATGCCAATAAATAGCCCCTCACCCCTTTATTTTCACACTCTCTCTTCTCTCTCCTACCTGGCCCGTTAGATCTGCCCGGAGCACCCCCCCCTCCTACTCTGCCCGGCCTCACCAGTCCGGTCTCTTCTCTCTCTTCACCTGCCCGGTGGACCTACCCGACGACCCTGACGACCCTGCCTGGCCACCTCTGTCCGGCGATCCTGCTCGGCCACCACCTGCCCAGCTACCCTTTCTTCAGCGAGCCACTTCCTGACCTGACCTCGCTCCGCTCAACCGTAGCTCCCTCGATCGAACTCCCGCGTGGCGTTACTCACCCTCTTGTCCATCACGATTTTCTTTGTCCAACCTCGACTGATATCTCTCTCTCTTCCATGCTTTTTTCGGTTCCCCTCGTACATAGGGACTATCGATCATTTTAGATACGTGCTGACGCATCGGCGCGGTCTCTCTGGAGTCACACCTTGGGGTACCCTATGACCTGTTTACTCATCCCTCTCACATTGTCTTTTTGGAGCGGATCGAAATCACCTCCGGATCACCTAACCCTCCTCCCATGAGCCGACCGGGTCCTCTCCACCGGCCGCAGCCAGCTCCATCCCGTTCGGACCGGGACTTTAGTGTTTGCCCTTGGAAGGTTCTAGGCACGGACCGCCCCCGAGATTTTTCAGGTGCAACACTTTGTATCCAAGTTGTTAGAGCAAAACCAAGGAAAGAACAAAAATTATCTATGCAGAAACAATCTAAGTAATGAGAAGAACAAAAGGGAAATCAATCACAAGATTTACGTGGAAAACCCCTTCCAAGTTGAGGGAAAAACCACGGGAGAAGGAGAAGTAAATTCACTATCAACACTAACATAGAAGACAAAAACTTGACTCTGTAATTTCTGCTCTTTACAAAAACTAAACAACTCACTGGAACCCAGACCAAACTAGCCTATAGATAGGGGAAACACGAAAAAATCCAAATGCCTCCCAGAAAATAAAACAGGTCCGAACCATGGGACTGGCAACATCGAACCCAAGCTAAAATTGAGCCGACAAGGTCACTAAACAGGCTAAAAACAAGAATGCAGGTCTCGGTAGGCTGCTCCTCATTCTCATTAGCATCTTTTAGCACAATAAACACCCACATACAGGGACTACAATTCCAGTATCATATTGTTGATTCAATGAGTATTGCATTACCATCTCAATCACATGTACCTCAGGATGGAAGTGTTAAGATAGATACGATTATCTTAAAATAGGTTATCTTATTTTATCATTTGTTAAGGATAGAATAATCTTTTTAGATTTTCTAACCTATGTATAGTCTACTTGTGTTTAGGATTCTATACAATTTTTATCAATAACAAAGCCTCAGCTTTCTCTTCTCTTTTGTTTGTAGAGTATTAACATAAATATAATTTATGAGTCTTCTACCACAAGATTGACCTTTTGGTAGAGTTGGTTTCCTAATATGGTATCAGAGTAGGCGTCACCAAAGATCACGAGTTTGAATCCTGCGAGGGCGACTCCCATTTATTTAGCACTTGGTATGAGGGGTAGACCAGTGCACTGCACAGTCCACACTTCAAGCCTAAAAGAGACATTCGCGGGATGAGATGTGTTAAGATAACTATAATTTATGAGCTTTCTAGCACAAAGTTGACCTTTTGGTAGAATTGATTCCTTAACATTGAAATTCTTTGGCATGGTACAGAACGAGTTCTCTAAACCTCTTCCGGAATCTGTCGCCTCGGGCACTAGTGAACGGCGACTATTGCCATAGTGAGGTTATCATCTTCACTGATGTCTGAGGGCCTAGCCCTTATCTATTTAGGAATCCAGTGGGTTGTCGTTTGTTTTGGTGGGTGTCAGAGGAAAGAGGGAGAAGTTTATGCGTTTATCGTCTCTTGATTTTGAGTACTCTATGAGATTTGATTATCTAGTTTTGGGAACGACGTTTTTGGTTGATTGATTCTATGGAGTTCTTTTGTCACCTGATCTGTGGTAAAAGGAGGCTAAGATCTTGTTCCTAGGGCTTAATAATGCAGGGAAAATGACTCTTCTTTGTATGGTGAAAGATGAGATATTGGTTCAACACCAGCCTAACCCATATCCACCTCATGGGCTTCTTCTTCATCACACTACAATTCATTGGTCATTTGTTCTTCGTATTTTGAGGTATCTTCGACAAACGGTCTTTCATAATCTTCTCATTTTCGTCCACCTCTTCTTTGAGCTGCATGCATACTCTGATGCTCATCATAACGGCTGATCACAAATATGTTACAACATTCTATATGTTTTTAAGTGATTCTCTTATTTTATGTTAGAGCAAGAAACAGTCTATTATTTCTCAATCCTCTACCGAAGCAGAATATCACGTTATGGCATCAACTACCAAAGTGATTGTTTTGTTATGTTATTTACTTGCAGACATAGGATTTATTCTCTCTCATCCCACTCCTATATAACAGCAAAAGTGTTATTCAAATTACTCACGACTCAATTTTTCATTAACGGACCAAACACATTGAGATCGATTGTCATCTTACAAGTCACTATCACTTTGCCTTTTGTTCCTTCCTCTTTGCAGATTGCGAATTTCTTTACCAAATTACATTCTATTTTCCGTTTTCGTTTTTTGGTTGGCAAACTTTTGATGCTTATAGCTGCCGCATCATGGGCTTGTGAAAGGATGTTAAGATAGATAGAATTATCTTAAAATAAGTTCTCTTTTTTTTTTATCATTTGTTAAGGATAGAATAATCTTTTCGGTTTTTCTAACCTATATATATACGGTGGGGTTAAAGGGACAAAATTGATGACAAATCTGGTGACAACACACCACAGCCATCCGATCAAA
>JAOWBR010223818.1:0-17428 GCA_028571145.1 Dionaea muscipula
ACCCGTGTATTGCTCATTGTGTCTCTGAGCAGGATCTGCCACGGAATTTCAAGCGGGCTGCCAAGAATCATCCCTCCCACAACACGTGAAATTGAACTGTTTTATGATAATAGAAAAACACAATCTTAACAAACTTGTATACTGAGTCGCACAGCTATCCAGAACCCAGCCATTATCATGACCTATGTTACCTGGAACATAGTACGCACTGATATGCAGTTCGCAACCAATCGTCAACCGGATATTTTAATCAAGTTTTTTTCTCTTTATCCTACAAAGCTCCATATTAGCCTAATTACATCAATACATCCTTAACCTTCAATTTTCACAACTCAGAAATATGTTTTCCATTAAACTTCTCCACATCAATCCCGTGTCCTACAACCATCTCTATTTTTCCCTTTCAAATAAATAATTAAAAACCCTACCTGTCTAAAGCCATGCTTTGATGCCATTTTGGTGGTTCAAATCACCAACCAAACTCAATCAATCCGCAACAAAAACCATATGTAAAGCAATTGAAACACCAAATAGAGAAAACCAAACTACAGCCCACTGACATACAAGAATTCCAATAACCATGGACCAAACCAACAGAGAAATGCACTATCAAAATAGTAGTCTTTCGTATAATGGAAATAACCCTTAGGTTTTAATACCAAACCTTAGATCAAAATCAATCGAGAAAAATACCTCTCTTTACGCCAATCCACAATTGATATAACCTGATAAATTGAACCACTAAAGAGATACCATTTCAAGTATCATCATCGATGAATAGGAATCAAGCTGTCAGTGATTGGTGAAGAAACTCTCTTCATAATATTACTTGCATTTTATTTTTATTAGTTCAATTAATTAATTGCTGTTACATGCATTTAAAAGGTGTAAATTGAAGCAAACATATGGCGTAGAGTTCCTAGACTCATGTATAAATAACCTAACATGTTAGTCTTGTTCAATACATCAAATCAATACAAAACAATTTCTCTCGTCTTCTCTTTTCTCTTATCTTTAGCATTATTAACACTAGCTTGCACTATTCTATTTCTAACAAGTGGTATCAGAGCCCACAATGATCAAGAAGGCTCTAGCATATTTTCCATAATTTTTTTATAAAATTTCTCATGGCTTTATTTTGTTCAATGTCCCAACATCAGTTTGTTCTTTCCTTCAATATTGAGAGAGATGATTTTTAGAGTATCAAAATGAGTATTGTGTTACATGCTTATGATCTATAGGTTGATAGTGGAGAATGGCGTGCCACAAGTTACGGATAATGTCCCCTCACAAGCTTCAGAGTCGTCGAAAACAATACCTGCAACTAATATCCCAGCACAAGGTACGTCTACTTCTGTGGCAACATAGATGAAGGAATGGCTAAAAAAAGATGCAGAAGCATTAGCCAAGATCCATCATGTTGTCAAAGACTCCATTTTTCCAAGAATCAAGAATACCAAAACAGCAAAGCATGCTTGGGATATTTTCAAAGATGAATTTCAAGGAACAACAAATGTATGAACTATAAAGCTTTAATCATTTAGACGAGTTTGAAAATTTGAAGATGAAGGATAGAGAGACAATCAAAGATTACTCTTCTTACACAGTTGACAGTTACTAAACCCGTCGACTCTCTACAAACTCGAGAATGTCTCGAAGGATTGAAGAATATCTAGAAGGTGTTTTTCAGTCTAAACACAAGGCCTCAAACTCTAGAAATAATAGAAATCGTGGAGGTGGAGGAATCAATCTAAACACATGTGCGTTAAGTAGCCGACAACCAACGCACTATATTTAATCTTATGTGGATGTGTGATACAGATACGCTTGTCAATCCCACCTAATGAGAAGTGGTCGTGCAAATAATAATAATAACAATAATAAATGAAGGTGGGGGAAGTACAAGGTAGAACAACCCTAGCAATACTAGAAAGAAAGGTAAATTTTATCCTTATAACTTATGCAAGAAAACCAACCATCAATAGAAAAATTATTGGCATAAGGAGAAACCTCGATATGGATTTTACAAGAGGTTAATGATTGTCGATGGAGCAATGGTAATAGGCAATGATGGAATCTAATGGCAAGGGCATTGTTGTAGTCCAGACGAAGAAAGGTACAAAGCTATAAAAAGATGTTTTTTATGTTCCTGATTTGGATCAAAATTTGCTTAGTGTCCCTCAAATGATGCACGATGGGTATTTTGTGCATTTTAAGGGTGAGACTTCCACCATATTCGATCCACGGAATAATCAGATTGCTTCTATGAAGATACAAAAGAAATGTTTTCCAATACAATGACAATACCAAACAGGGGACAAGTTCATACAGGGTTAGACACCAGCGTTCTAAATAGTGGTCTTGGCGGTCGATTAATTGACGATTAATTGTTCGACGATGCCTCGGCGCTACGATTATACCCTCGGCGTTCCACTTGGCAGATCAGGCAATTTGGCATTCTAAAAATTGGCCTTGATGGCTGATTAATCGGATAATTAAGTCAGTGCACACAAATGTATATGTAGACCCATGAGAACTTCTTCGCTTTGATAATAGCATGTATTTCATCCTTTTCATCAATGATTTCTTTAAGATGACCTGCGTTTATTTTATGAAAGAACAATCCAAGATTTTCAAAATCTTTTCAAAATTTAAGAATCTTGTTGAAAAAGAAATTTCTTGTCAAATCAAGAATCGTGGGAGAGAACTGTAAAGTATTCTTCCTTAGAGTTCAACAAGTTCTGCGATGAGGAAGGTATACATCATCAGCTCACGGTGGCATACACACCGCAACAAAATGGTATGTCAGAGAGAAAAAATAGAACTATAATGGAGATGGCAAGATCGATATTGAAAGATAAAGGTATGCCAAACAATTTTTGGACAGAGGTTATCTATACATCGGTTATCTCCATAATAGGTCTTTTACAAAGGCAGTATAAAAACGAACACCGCTCGAGGCACTTAAGGGTATGTGAGTGTCTTTATTACACCTATATACCAAATGAGAAAAGACACAAGCTTGATGATAAAGGTGAGTGTTAGGAAATCAACTCTACCAAAAGATCGACCTGATAGTAGAAGGCTCATGAATAATATTTATTTTAACACGTCCCCTCACGCGAATGCCTCTTTTGGGCTTAAAGCGTGAACTGTGCACTGGTCCACCTCATACCAAGCGTGAATTGTGCACTGGCCCACCTTTTGGTCACGCCTGCTCTGATACCATGTTAGGAAGCCAACTCTACCAAAAGATCGACCAGATAGTAAAAGGCCCATGAATGATATTTATTTTAACAGTGAGAAAGGAATCTTCGTTAACTACAACTCATAATCCAAGGGATATCGAGTGTATAATCTACAAATAGAGAAGATCCAAGTCAGTAAAGATATTTCAATAAGGGTGCATTTTAGAATTGGGAGCATAATCAAGTTGACAAGGAGCTATGTGATAACTCTATCATTTCAACTAGATTCTTCTCAGAAAATAAATCAAGCACTAAGATTATCACCAGAACCAAAACCAACATCAGAACTGACACCAACTGACCAACCAACAAGATCAATAGTTCCAGGAGGCGTCTAACAATAGCTCAAATGATTCAGATTCTCCAAGGTATGAATATAATAGCATTTCAGACTCGCCACCTAAAAAGACTATAAGATTGTTAGAATTATATGAAGCTACTCCTAGAGTTCTTGATCTTGATCTAGAATAATGTGATTTTTTTTTTTTTTTGCTACTCATTAACCCCATTGTTATGAGCAAGCATCACAGCACGAAGAATGGAGAAATGTTATGAAGGAGAAATCTAAATGATCGAGAAAAATCAGACATGGGAACTAACAGATAAACCACAACACAAGGATGTCATTTGAGTGAAGTGGATTTTGAAATTCAAAAGCACAAGGTTAGGTTCATAGCTATTCACAACAATTTGGTGTCAACTACAATGAGACTTCGAAACAAGATATTATTAGAACTATACTTGTTCTTACGGCACAAAAGAGGTGGAATATTTATCAACTTGATGTGAAGTCGGCATTCCTGAATGGTTTTCTCCGAGAAGAGATCTATATAGAGCAACCTCCAAGATTTGTGATGAAGGGAAAAGAAGACAAACTCCTACAACCGAAGAAAGCTCTATACGGGCTCAAGCAAGATTCAAGAGCTTGGTATAGCAGAATTGATGGCTACTTCATCCAACAAGGGTTTAGGAGGAGTTCGACTCAAGCTATTCTCTACATTAAGGTAGAATGGCATTATGCTCTTATCCTTTCTCTATACGTGGATGATCTAATTGTCACACGAAGAAATCCATCCATCATAACTAAATTCAAGCATGATATGATGTAGCAATTCGAGATGACTGATCTTGGCATGATGAACTACTTTTTAGCCATGGGAATCGATCAGAAAAAGGATAGGATATTCATATGCCAAATAAAGTATGCAAAGAGCATTCTAAAAAAGTTCAACATGAAAAGTTCTAAGGTCATATCAACTCTTCTAGCTCATAATGAAAGATTGAGCAAGGAGAATAACTCTAGAAAAGCTGATGAGAAGTAGTACAAAAGCATGATTGGCAACTTGTCACTAGACCTGATCTAATAAATGTTGCTAATATGATGTACAGATTCATGCAGAACCCAGATGCATTTCAAGGTAGTTAAGAGAGTATTTTGTTATATCAAAGGAACTACAGATTTCGGGATTTGGTACAAACCTACGATGAACTCAAATTTGATCGGATATTCCGATAGTGATTAGGTTGGTTCTATGGACAATATGAAGAGCACATCGGGTTATGTGTTCTCACTTGACAATGGTGTATTTTCTTGGCTCGGTCAAAAACAAGACAGTTGTTCAATCTACGATCGAAGCCGAGTACATTGCAGCATGTGCAGCAGTGAATCAAGCAATTTAACTAAGAAGAATTTTGTTTGAGATGGGTACAGTTCAGAAACAAGCCACCAAAATATTTTGAGATAGCAAGTTAGCTACAGCTATTGCAAAAAAACTCAATTAAACACAAAAAGACAAAGCACATCAAGTTCAAGTATTACTTTGTTTGAGAAGTCGAAAATAAAGGAAAATTAGTTTAGTTCATTGCAACTCACAAGAATAATTAGCTGATATTTTCACTGAGTTTCCAAAAACAAAGTTTGAATTTTCCATAGACAAGCTTGGCATGCAAAGGTAGTTCTTCAAGGAGTGTTAGTAATTGGTGAAGAAACTCTCTTCATTACTATTACTAACATTTTATTTTTATTAGTTCAATTAATTAATTTGTGTTACATGCATTTAAAAGGTGTAAATTGATGCAAACATATGGCTGGCGAAGAGTTCCTAGGCTCGTGTATAAATAGCGTAGCATGTTAGTCTTATTCAACACATCAAATCAATACAAAACAATTCCTCTCATCTTCTATTTTCTCCTCTTTAGCACTAGCTTGCAATATCCTATTTCCAACACAAGCAAATTCAACATTCCTTCATTCTCTCCTCTGTCTCGTTGCGGTAAAAAAAATAGCTTTCCTCTACTTTCCTACAAGATAAATATGCAACACTTTGACCACACAAGCTTGTTCTTTTCCAATCTAAAAAGAAAAACAAACATTTCTCTCGGCTCATCTTGTCTTGCTCAGCCATCAAGCCCAAAACAAGGATCAAAACCCCTTTTCTATTCTTCTATTTTACTAACTAATCATTCCTCTTAAACCTAACATCTCAAAACTGAGAACAAAGGTGGCAACCTCCGCTCAAAAGTTGAGAAAAAAAGGTGTCAACCACTCTTCCACATGGTTCACGAATTACATAAGCTCTCTCAAAAAAGGTTGTAAGTATTCGATGGAGGTGGATGTAGGGGGTGGGGTTTACAATGTTCCACAAGCTCCTACTCAAGTGATGGGTCGGGATATCAATCTAGTGGAAGAGTTATGGCAATGGTGATGATAAATATATCAACATTGTTGTTAAAATTCCTTGTTAAGCATGATAGTTAACATAAATAACTATTAATATCTAGAATGGTTATGTTAATAGAATACAATTGACAAAGTGTAAGAAGAGAGTCAAATTCAAAGAAATTATGTGAGTAAATTCAACACTTTTTAAAAAGTCAAGCAGATTTGATAAACCAAAATATTTTTCATGCATGTACACTGTCATTACAGCAAAGCCAGCATCATACTCAACAAAGAAAAACCCAGCAGTCAAATTCAAGGTAAACATGCTTAAACATAAAACAGAAAAAGATATAAAGCAAAGACTAACCAGTGGAGAAACCCGTCAATTTATGACACTTTGTAAACGATACATCAAAATATGCTACAAGAGCATGAATGTAGTCATTGCGTTCTGCAACAAGCTTAAAAGGAGCAGTGAAGGAAGCATCCCCTGGAGTCATCTTGGATATGTCCATTGTCTAAAAAAGAATTCCATTTAGCTGAATAACAATGACTTCAAGAATAGGGAGGGAGAACTAGAGATTCACTACATTCTAAAAAAATAAACACATGAAACCTTGAGCAACTGGGAGTTTGTAACAATCTGCTTTTGATTAACTGTATCAACAAGGGGCTCCATCATGGCTTGCTTTCTGATACAGCTCATGTCAAAGCCATAGACATCATTCCAAACTGAGAACAAAAATTGAAATGAGGAAGATGATTCTGACAAAAAAGAAATGAGCAAGATAAAGAACGAAAGGAACAATGGCAAAGCCATCTATTTATGTGGAATCCAAACTCTGAAACCTATTCAATTTGATTTGCCAAAAAAATATCCAGTAAACTTTCTAATTTTATCACCTCCTTCATCCTCCTCTGTATCTCCTACTGCCTCTAGTCTCCACCACAATAACCACCAAACCACTTTGAGTTTTTGTTTCTCCGGTCTGCAACATCATCTCTCACTGTGAACAACAATATCCCTATGTACAGATTTCCTTTTCTTGCACAATATTTCACTTGTTAAAATCACCTAATTCTATGTAATTGAACATTACTTTGATTAAGGTCATCTAAGGGTCAGACTAATTTTAACACTTCTCATGATCAAACAGGTCTTACATGCACAAATCGATCCCTAGTACCTTGATCAATAATGTTGTGAGTTACTTGGACTTGTTTTGTCTTAGGACTAGTATAACGGCCCGTGGTCCGTTATGAACTTATAAATAATTTGGGCAAACCCTCCAAGCGCAAAGGCCGTCTAGACGTCGCCTAGATGACACCAAGCATCTTGGCGGTTTGGTTATTATTATTTTTTTATTTTTTTACAGTTCAACTTCTCATTTATTGTTGTTTTTTTTATTTTTTCATTTGGGTAGTTGGATTTAAGGTTGGGATTTTTATTTAGGGTGGAGCTTTTCTAAGTTTCTTACTATCTTTGGATTTTTCCACAAGTTTTCGACTCTTCATTAGGTTGAATTTTTTTTAAAAAAAATTTTGGGCAGCCATCCTTCAACACCAGAGCACCAAGCCGCCATGATCCGTTATACGCCGTCAAAATCCGCCAAGTAGCTAAGAAACACCAACAAAAAATGATTAGGGGCTAGGCGTGGCGCCAAGCGCCTAGGCGGCATCGTGGTGCCAAACGCCATTTAGAATAGTGGCCTGAAGTGTAAGTGCATAAATATAAACAAATAGACCTACACTCAATCTTGTCCTCTTTGTAATCTGCATCCTCAATGGCAGTCAGACACAAGGAAGCTTTGTCAGGAAGCACAATACCACCATTCACCTGAAAATATCAGAATAAAAAAGAGTGTAAAACAATAATGAAGAAGAATAAAGGAAGTGAACATGTATTTCTAGAAGGCTGTCGGATGCTCGATTATATAATTAAATGAAGACATCAACAGCTGCAAGGGAAAACCTCTAAACTTTAGAGTAATGACACAAAGCAGAATAAGATAATGTACAGATTCAATGATGATAATACAACATCACGAACAACAAAGCTTTTTCTGACTAATTGGGATCATGAATACGACAACATCAATCTCCTATATCCTGTGTATGGCCCTTCGTGAGTCATAGAATTGCCAAGCTATTCTTCATATTCTTTTATTTCAAATCTTCTTATAGAAGCAATATGAGACCTGTTAAAACATACTACCACCTCAATCGTGATTCTCATATCATGTCTTCTATTAGTATCACTCTAACAATGATGATATCAATTTGGATCTAATCGTTAGCATGCCTACACCTCCATTTTAACATTTTTATCCCTGCCACTCCCATCTCTTGTAAGTGAACTTAACCTCCCAACATTGCTCCATCCATTGTCAGTAGAATAACCAACCTATAAAAGTTTTCCTTTAAGCTTGATTGATCCAACTTATGTTCACATTATATCATTTTAGACTCTATCCTCCTTTAATATGTCCACCATCCACCACAACATTATCATCAACAATCTCTCGCTAACTTTCACACATATTGACACTTACAATGTTGAGATCCAACTCCATACAGCATTGTTGGCAGAAGAAATAAGATTAAGCAACTTTTCTATTTCACTCAACCATATTTGATCATATGAGAAACATCTCCATCATCTTCACATGATCTCATGGTTCTTTGATCCAACAAAGTGGTTGGCCAAGGACAAAAGATAGGGCACTTTTTTTTCTGTTTAAACATCTTACATCATATGAGAAACATATCCACCATCTCAATGATTGATTTATTTGATCCAAGGTACTTCAGAGAACTTTTTTTAACATATCACCATCATCCTTTCCACCATTTTAGCTTAAACAACAGTTCATATACTTGATATCTAGAGCCTTAACTATGAAACCCTACATTTCTAAAATCTCTCAAAAACTTCTAACATAGCATTAATATATTTTTCTTTCTTGTACCACCCACCAGAAGAATACCATTTAGAATAACATTATGATATTGAGCTCCAAAAAATGTAATAGTAAAAATATGGACTCACCTCAGCTGAAAGCAGCATGTATTAAGTAATAATGAGCCTCCGAGCATGTGACGAGTTACTTCCTAAAACATGATCCACTATTAACTAATAACAAGAATTCCTTCCTTTTCCATAAATCACCAAAAAAAAAATTGTTAGAGCTAAACTATTTTCTTTGAGGTAAGAAATTCCTATTGTTTAATCTTTCAATTGCTCCGTTTTAATCATCAAAGTCTATATTTTAGGGATAAACTCATTCATCCTCCACCACATTAGATACCTTAACCTCTTTTTCGTATAGATCTTTTCCTTTAATGTTTCAGCATAGAACATCACTTAGATAACTCTATAGAAAAGAAACTATGGCGTCTTAAATCTTGTTGTAGGGAGCAAATGCAAGATTATGTACTCATGGAAATCTTATTTCTAAAGATTTTGTTGATAATTTTGTCCAAAAGTAACACCCTTATGCACTTTTAAGCTTCGATTTAAATTTAATCTCAGCCATTATTCCTAAGAGCATTATTTTTGTTCATCTTTAGCTTTGTGTTCCAATATGTGCATATAAAACTGATGACGAAGTAACTCAAACTCACCAATTTTGCCAAACCCTACTCAAGGTCTCATCATTAGCCTCACTAGCCTATTAAATAGCTTGAAAGAAATATCCTTGCCACCTCTCCTTAATTTCCTCATCCACTAAAGAGCATATTCCTCATCATTTGTCATCACCTTAATGAAACTAGCCTTGCTCAAGTCCTTCGTTCTCATATTGCTTGCTTTTATTAGTTTGAACATGGTATTTATCCATCCACTATGACTCAAGTCTTTCATAAAAAATTTCATCTCTGACCACCAAGTTTGCCTCTTTCATAGCCCATTGTATTTCTTAAAGTCTTCAACATAAAGATACTTAAGTAGCAAGGACCAATCCTTCCCAAAATTTTACATAAACCAAGAAAGATATTTTCCTAATAGGCAACCCTGAATCACTTTCTTCCTACAGTATCAAGTACAAGAATTTTATTGCAAGTTACGCATGCATGATAAATAAAAAGTAATTATATATTTGAAACATTTTCTTAGAATTAAATTTTGTGATAATTAGCAAATATATCTTTTTACGCAATCTATTTAAAAATGGTAGAGGTCTCATATGTTTATCGTGCTTTAAAACAGAAATATGCAAAAAAAAAACATATTACTATTACTGAACCAAAAACAGAGTAATAATACTTTATCATAATGACTTATCTTTTATACTTTTATCTTTTATATATTCTTATGCAATCTATACGAAAAATGATGGATCTTTTATCTTTACTTTATGTTCTACATGTGGAGATTAACAAGGATAAAATTGATTAAATATCGTGATTATAAATATTAAATATATAAGATATAGGCAAAAATATATAGATGAATTGTGGAGATTAAAAATATATAATTAGTTTATCGAAAAACGATATAGATGAAAACATTATATTTTATGTTTTATATTTATTTTATATCAATTGTATAGGAATAGACATAAATGGAAATGTTTGATGTTTCATATGCTCTTTTTAGGGGTATAATGGGTATTAAAAAAAGTAGGACACGGACTTTATACAAGGTTGGACACTCGGAAGGGAGAGAAGGACGTGTACCGATTAGCAAAGTTGAAGGATAGACAGAGTCGCGATGTGAGCAATATTAGATCCATAAGAGGGGACGACAACCCAATCTTGATCGATGAGAGAGCTATCCGATCACGATGGGGCGAATGCTTTAAGAAGCTTCTCACTGAAGGGGATACGGAGGTGAGAGAGTTGCGCATTAATGATACTGAGACAACCGGCACCTTGAAGTATGTTAGGCGTATTCAGGTGTTTGAGGTGCAGAATGCGTTGAAGAATATGGGTTGTACGAAGGTCGTCGGTCCAGATGGTGTGCCGATTGAAGTTTGGAAGATTTTAGGGAAGACCGAAGTGCTTTGGTTATATGGGTTGTTTAACTTGATCTTGAAGGGGAGGATGTCGGGTGTATGAAAGAGAAACACAATTGTTCCTCTATATAAAAATAAGTGAGATGTGTAGGAGTGTACAAACTATGGAGGAATTAAGCTTATGAGTCATACTATGAAGTTATGAGAAAAAGTGATTGAGTGGAGGTTGTGTAGGGAAACTAAAGTGGTCAATAATAAGTTTGGGTTCCTGCCAGGACATTCTACTATGGAAGCCATTCATATTATGCGAGGGATGATGATGAAGTTTAGAGAGCAGAGGACAGACCTTCATTTAGTCTTCATCAATCTTGAGAAGGCATGTGATAGGGTGCCCCGAGAAGTAGTATGGTGGATGTTACAAAAGAAAGGGGTGAGTAAAAAATATATTGATGTTATCAAGGATATGTATGCAGAGGCGGTTGGAGGGCTCTCTCGCGACTTTTCGGTTACCGTTGATGTGCATCAAGGGTCAACATTGAGTCCGTACTTGTTTGTAGCAATGTTAGACGAGCTTACGAGGGACGTGGGTGAAGATGCTCCCCGATGTATACTTTTTGCGGATGATATTGTTTTGATGGATAAGACTAGAGAAGGTGTAGAGAATAAGCTGAGAAGGTTGATGACATCACTTGAGGCTGAATGGTTACGGATTAGTAGGAGTAAGACGGAGTATATGTGGTGAGCATTTAAGGGAGAGGAGGGGGATGCTCCCTCAATTATGGTGAATGGATGGAATGTCCATAGGACTAATAAGTTTAAGTAGACGATAAAGAGATCAACGAGGATGTAACACATAGAATAAACGTAGGTTGGCAGAGATGAAGAGTTGCCTCAGGCGTCTTGTGTGATAGGCGAGTACCTTTAAAGTTAAAGAGTGAATTTATCGAAGGGCGATTCGACCATCTCTACTGTACGGGACAGAATGCTAGCCAATCAAGAAGAGTCATACATAGAGGGTGGCGGTAACAGAGATGCGTATGTTAAGATGGATGTGTGGAGTTACCCACACAGAGAGAATGAGGAATGAGAAAATACGTCGGCAAGTTGAGGTGTCATCAGTGGTTGATAAGATGAGGG
Source organism: Dionaea muscipula (assembly GCA_028571145.1). Taxonomy (NCBI): domain Eukaryota; kingdom Viridiplantae; phylum Streptophyta; class Magnoliopsida; order Caryophyllales; family Droseraceae; genus Dionaea; species Dionaea muscipula. The sequence goes on from JAOWBR010223818.1 coordinate 12,003, forward strand.
AGCAACGTCTACGCTGAGCAGGTCACATATGGAGGAGATCGGGGGATGCACCTGTTAGGCAGCTAGAGTCCTTGGTGTTAGGGGGTACGAGAAACCGAGGACATCCAAAGATGACTTGGGGTGAAGTGATCCGTAAGGACTTAACCATATTGCAACTCACTATAGAGAATGCTATGCATCGGGCAGGGTAGAGGGGACAATTACAGCGATTGACCCCACTTAGTGGACGGTAGGCGTGTTAGTGATGTTTGAACGTCAGTCGAGTTACTTTAGTGTTAGGGTCTGATAGTGACTTGTTGTAGCTTTAGTTCTACCGTATTCTATCATTTATTGTTTTTCCATTTGCATGAATTGCGTTTTTGTTTCTTTAACTTCTGCTACTGTCTAATATTGTTTGAGTTTTGTATTTTGTGAGAGTCCAAGTACAATGCACCTTTTGTGATGTGTGCGCCAGTGCATTTGGGGCCCATATATTGTCACCATTGTTTACATTTTTTGTTCATGTGTTACTGTATTCATTATTATATATAAAGTTATTTTTACTCTACCCGAATCTTTCGGATTAGTTTTGAGCAGTGCGTATTAAGTAGCCAACAGCTAGCGCATTATATTTGTCGGATCTCACGTGTACGTGTACTTTTGGACACGTGCGGCCAACCCCCCTAGTAGGAATAGGTCATGATGATGATGATGATGAGGACATGGAACTCCACAATTGGCATACATAATAGAGATGTGAAACATATTTTCCATCATAAGTAGCTGTCTAGCTAAAAAATGAGTATGTCATCAGCCATGTTGTGAGGCACACGATGAGCCACGTATACCAACACCTAAACCAATTATATATTCCAACTGATGAAACCAGTCGCTTAATTCCAAGACTTGGTGAAGGCTACAATAGTTATCAACCATTGAAGCTAAAGGTTTTTTTTATAGCCGATTGAAGCTAAAGTTAGAAAAATTGTAATAACTAGCTCGTAAACATGCATAGTCTTATTGTCTATGAACCATAGCTTGGCACATCTAAGACCTTGAAGATCTCCAAAAATACCAAGCTAAGGAGGTAATAACAGCTTATGAATGTAGAAGTCTTCGAATGAAATGGTTTTAATTTTTGCTATATAACTTGATTGAATTCATCCTTGTTTCATTTGAAATATGGGCAACAATCCTTAATTTACAGCACAGACCACAATGATCACCTCCCCTACCTCATTTCCAAAGTAAAAACTCCCATTTCACTAAAAGAATTCCCAGATTAGTATATATTACTGTACTGAAACCATCAACATCTATGCTTTGTTGAATAAACAATAATCAATTGTTGAAGCATAACCCCACATGGATACCAAATGATCTGGACCCCAAGATGCAAAAGTACACATGTATAAAACAGCAAACAGAAGTTCATCTTTCAAAAGGAAGCATACAATAAGACATAAAAATTATAATAAATGGAGAAAGACGAGAATTTAAGAAGTTAACCATGCATTCTTTAGGAACCTCCAAAAACAAAAGTAAAGTTAGGAATGTCAATGCTTACAAGCCATTTATCACGAGCATATAGAACTGTATTTAACATGTTCTCATACAATAAGAAGTATCCCATCCACTCTGAGATGATAACATCTACTTGAGGGACAGGGAGATCAATATCTTCGATCTTCCCTTTTAGAACTGTTATCACTGAAATGCGAACAAAAAAAGGTTAACAAACACCTAATAGCTGATAGAATTATTCTGTTAAAGAAAAATTCTGAGGACAATTAGAGATGAACCATTTGAAAATCCATTTGCTTCAACGATCTCTTTTGCCGTGTTAGCCATGTGGGAGCATTCAACCTGAAGAAGGGAGATTAGTAAACTCAGATATCTCCATAACATGTTTAAGGACTAATGAATGCAAGCCAAATATTAGTGAAATCATATTCAAGATGAAACAAAGAATTATAGATAGATTGCATTATGTTTGGGATAAGTTTTCCTTTAACATGCTTCCACAGCTGAAGTCGCTAGCCAAGCAATATTTCATAAACCAGTTCTCCAACACATACATAAACTAGTTGTCTAAAACATATTAAAAGTTAGGATGATGAAGGGAGAAGACATAGGACATACTGCATAGACATGTTTAGCCCCAGCTTTGGCACAAAAGAGGGATAAAATGCCAGTTCCAGCACCCACATCAAGGACAACCTTGTCTTTGAAGAGAAAGACATTCTTATAAATTACATTTTGGTATGTCTTTGTTCTGACCACATCCTTCAACATCTCCTGCGACAGTCACAAATATGTAATATCTTTTTGACACATGCGGAACCATGTGAACCACATTATACTAAGGAGAAAAGAGAGAGAAACTCAGGAAACCTGCGAAAGCATTTAGGTATACAAATTATCCAAAGAAGCAAATAATGTTTCAGAAGCTGTAAATCTTATTTTCATTGAGAAGACACAAATTGTCATTACGAATAAATTTCTCGTGCAGATGCCAAGAAACAAATTTCTCGTGCACTAAATTTCTCGTCATATTGGGGGTTATAAAGACGCTGGATTCCACAGAATAGTGGTTCAAACGTTCCTTTCTAAGTACTTTAGTGCTTTCCAATGTCAAGTATTTCATGGCTTTCTCTGGTCAAAGACATGATTTTTCAATTACAAAAATGGTCGACTAAGACCAAAGTCTTTAGTTCAGCGCTCCTAGATGACATTTCAAAACTTATAAAAGACAATAACAGATTGTGACAGGAAGGTGTTGTGCATGAAAATGAATTTGGTAGCAAAAGGGCGGAAAGGGATTTGGACAGTTTCTGATAAATGGTTAAGCTAGCAACTAGTGAAGTGGGTACAAAATTTAACTACTAAGTCATTATGTTAACAAATCATCTACAATCAACTGTCAGCACCCCATCAAATTCCCAGCATGGATTGAGATGCATGTTCTCGTGGAGTGGACCAGGTTTAAGCACAACATTATACAACATGATGTCCCAAAGTGACAGTAAATTCTTCTTAGAACAATATCTACACCATGCTTTAGTAATCAGGGAAAACAAGAAAAAAGGGAAAGAGAATTACACATGTAAGAGAGTAGCACAAGCCATATTAGTTCAAATTGGTGTCAAGAAAAGTTTCTTATCTCATTGGGTTAAAAGCAGGAGAGCTAACTCCCAATTTCAAGTAATGCTACCAAAGGAAATATCCAAACCATAGAAGATATGAGAACAATCTAATAGTAAATTGAGTCGAGCAACTCGAGCTCAACTTCAGATCGACTTGACTTAAGCTTGCTCATACTGACTTGTTCATATTCGAGCTTTTTTTTTGTTGTTGTTGCCTAATGATTAAGATTTAGTATTAACCTACTCAACGTGTTGAAGTGAGATGCTCACCTAACTTGATAAAGTACTCAGGAAGGCTGGACTCAGCTCAACAATTGGTAATTTTATGGTGTGTGCATTGTAAGAAAATCTTATGTTGAAGATCATGTCAATTTCTACTGTTGAGTGCATTCACCGTCTTTCATCTGTCATGTAACGCTACCAAAAGATATATCCAACCCATAGAATATATGAGAACAATCTAATAGTAAATTGAGTCGAGTAACTCGAGCTTAACTTGAGACTGACTAGACTTAAGCTTGCTCATACTGACTTGTTCATGTTTGAGCTTTTTTTTTTGTTACCTAACGATTAAGCTTGAGTATTAACCTACTCAACTCGTTGAACTCATAAGCTCATAATTGTTCAAACTACTAGTGAGAGTCAACTAACTCGATAAAGTACTCGGGAAGGCTGGACTCCGATCAACAATTGGTAATTTTATGGTCAGTGCATTGTAAGAAAACCTCATGTTGAAGATCATGTCAATTTCTTCTATTGAGTGCATTCACCATCTTTCATCATTTGTCATTTAATTCCACGAGGACACGATTCCTTTTGGTTATAATTGCATATCTGTATTTTCTACCTACTAAGAATTTGAGGGGAACTCCACTTTAAGCTTGTGTCTGCTCGAATACTTAACGAGTCGAGTCGAATTAAGCTAAGTAGTTTAATGACCAAATGAGTTGAGTCTGTGCACAATAGTTAAAAATTGTATACAAAGCAAGTCAAACTTGAGTATTTAAAAACCTTGATGATTTTGAGTCGGATAGGGCAATAATCAAACTACTCGACTCGATTTACAGTCATATAATCTAAGCAATAGGGGGAAAATCAAACATTTGGCAACCTTTACACATAAAAAAACCTCAATACTATGATGTACAATGCACTACCTAACCAGTCCGCAAACTTACTTCATGAATACCTGCCAATAAGAAAAGAAGCATACAGCATGTTACATTCAATGCAAACTAACATCAAACTTGAAGAGGAAAATAAAACAATCAATTGAACTCCTAATTACCAGAATAATCACTAGCACGTGAAAGCATATATTATTTCCTCAGCTATAACCCAGAGAATTTGCCACAGGAAGAAAAGGCAGGCTTCACAAGTAAATCCAATTTGTCAAGAAAACAATCTCCTCACTCCCTCCCCCACATAAAAGAAAAGAACAGAGAAAAAGTAAAGATCCAATCATATGTGTATCAGTGACTAATAAATTAACGAAAAAATCTATCTTTATGAGATACGCGACCTTACAGGGAAAGCTCCATCTACACGAAGATAAAGCCATGAATTGAAACTGTGTTGAAACAGTATGAGCAATTGCATTGAGCAAATATTTTAACCTCGAATTGATCTTTCTCTTTTCACCAAAGCAGCATCAGCATAAGGGAAGCTAACAAGCAATTGAAACAGTGAAAGAGCATTTGCAATTAATCCGGGGATTACCGAAGTGGGAATATGAATCGAAGTAGTAGTCAGCGCTTGTCTTATCATCACTGCCGATTGCTGAATCGCCGAACTCCTCCATAGACGCGTCAATCTTCGAGCTGTCGATAGTATCTTGATCAATCGACTCGTCGTCGATATTCATGTCACCTGTTGCTTGAGATCCAAAGTTGCTGCTATCTGAAGCCGCTGAGCTTTGCTTCTCGTTGTCCTTGATGTTCTTGTTGCGGCCCATGTGCTCCCGGTTTTGGTTCAATGGCGGCGGAACAAGATGAGGGCTTTTGACCATTGAGCAGGGGTTTTGATGGGGTAAAATGCTTCCCCGCGAAACCCAATGACTTCTAACTCCCCCAGCCGTCACAACCAGCTTCATTTTTTTTCAATTACTAAACACATCACCCTAATTTTTTAAATTACCGTTTTTGCTCCTGAATATTTTAAAAAAAAAATAATATTTAAAAAGAAAATAATATACCCAAAACATCCCCGATCTTTTTCTAATATGACCACAACACCTAATACCTTTCATATCTATTTATAACGTGCATATCCTTCCTCATATATCACTGTAAAATCTCTATC
>JAOWBR010223929.1:0-17428 GCA_028571145.1 Dionaea muscipula
AATGGCTAGGAAGAAATTCGTAGAAAAAAGTTGGGGGACAAGAATCAGAGTGTACTGATTTTTCTGTGTATAGTGGGTGACCATGGGCCTGCCCATGTTAGTTTAAAATTAAAATGGGCCAAAAAGAATCAAAAGTTTTTTGGTGGCCCAATGGTATGGGAGGAAGGGAAGGAGAAAGGGGGAGGTCTCAGGTTTGAATCAATTGGCTTCAAATATTTTGTTTTTGTGGAATTTAATTCAGTTGAGTGAATTCAGTCGACTGACGATTCAGTCTAGTAAAATGGGGGATGCCTAGATTAGTTTAAATAATAAATGGGCTAAAAAGGATCAAGAAATCCTTGGTAGCCTAGTGGTAAAGGGAAACGGATGGGAAATGGACGAGGTCCCAGGTTTGAATCCCATTGGCTTAAATATTTTGTTTTTTGTAGAATTTAATTTAGTCGAGTAATTCAGTCCACTGACGATTCAGTCTAGTAAAATTCAGTCTAGTAAAATGGGGGATGCCTAAATTAGTTTAAATAATAAATAGGCTAAAAAAGATCAAGAAATCTTTGGTAGTCTAGTGATAAAGGGAAGCAGAAAGGAAAGGGAGGAGGTCTCAGGCTCGAATCCCATTGGCTTTAAATATTTTATTTTAAAATCCAGTTGAGGTGGCTCAGTCTAGATGGTTCAGTCGACCTGGCTCTGTCGAGGAGGTTAAATTAAAATGTTTGAAAAATGATAGAGGTGGGATTCGAACCCAAACCAAGTGGACACCAACCCTTGCTATACCCACTTAGTCTGCCATAATTACTTGAAGTAATTATGATAATTAAAATATTTATTAATGAGATGAGTTGTTAGAAATGACAACAATGACTAGGAGGGTCGGAAAATCCTCGGGATGGTTCCGAAAGTCAGTTTTTGGTGAATTTAGGGCTCGGGGACCCTAAAAGAGATTTTCACCGTGATTTTGGTGTCGGGGGTATAATGACGATTTTACCCCTCGGGTTCGGGAATTGATCCGAAAGGTCTAAAAACCCTCGGGATTGACCCGAAAGTGGACACGGGCAATTCTTAGGGTGCGGGAACCCTAAAAATTAGGTTTTTGGTCATCGGGGTAAAATGACGGTTTTACCCCTGGGGCTCGGAAAGTGATCCGAAAGGTCTGAAAATATTCGGGATTGACCCGAAAGTGAATACGGGCAATTTTTAGGGTGCGGGAACCCTAAAAATCGGGTTTTCAATCATCGGAGTAAAATGACGGTTTTACCCCTGGGACTCGGAAAGTGATCTGAAAGGTCTGAAAACACTCGAGATTGACGCAAAAGTGAACACGGGCAATTCTTAGGGTGCGAGAATCCTAAAAATCGGATTTTCGATCGTCAGGGTAAAATCACGGTTTTACCCCTGGGACTCGGAAAGTGATCCGAAAGGTCTGAAAATAATCGGGATTGACCCGAAAGTGAATACGGACAATTCTTTGGGTGCGGGAACCCTAAAAATTGGGTTTTCGGTCATCGGGGTAAAATGACGATTTTACCCCTAGGGCTCGAAAAGTGATCCGAAAGGTCTGTAAACACTCGGGATTGACCCGAAAGTGAACACGGGCAATTCTTAGGGTATGGGAACCCTAAAAATCGGGTTTTCGATCATCGGGGTAAAATGACTGTTTCACCCGTAGGGCTCGGAAAGTGATCCGAAAGGTCCGAAAACAATCGGGATTGACCCGAAATAGGGTATTAATGACTTTTAAGGATCGAGGACCTTAAAAATCATATTTTTGCGGAGATTGATTGTCGAGGGTAAAATGACGGTTTTACCCTCCGGGACATGAACGAAGGGTAAAGAGGTCCAACACCTTAGGGATGGCCCCAACAACAAACATGAAACTGAATTTCATGATTGTAAATGCATTAATGGATCTTATGCATGCGTATTTTTGAAAATATAGTACTACCGTACCCTTGGCTAGGCCTCCGTAGTCGAGTGCACGTTTTAAAAACATGAGTTTTTGGAGCATGCCCTCTCCTTAGGCACAGAAATGAGCAGGTCGAAAAATGGGATGTCCGCACCGATCCCAGCTCTTACCGAAGCATTGTTGGCACTCTCCAGTACCTCACCATCACACGGCCGGATCTCACCTTCAGTGTTAACATTGTGTCTCAATTTATGCATGCACCTACGGAGGCTCATCTTCGCCTTGTTCATCGCATTCTCCGTTATGTCAAAGACAGTCTATCTCTAGGCCTCCACTTCACCTCCCGCGGTGATTTTCACCTTCGTGCTTATTCCGATTCTGACTGGGCTGGCTGCCCGGCCACTTATCGGTCCACGATTGGCTCATCTCGGGGTGTGCGAAAAAACAACACTCTGTCTCCCGGTCCAGCACTGAAGCAGAGTATCGCGCCATGGCCAACACCGCCGCCGAGCTCACCTGACTTGGCTACATTCTCCAGGACACTTAAGCCTGCTCCTCCTCAACTGTTCTGTGACAATCTCAGTGCTCTCCACAAGACCGTCAATCCAGTCTTTTATGCTCGCAGCAAACAATTTTATGCTCGCAGCAAACATATGGAATTGGACTATCACTGTGCGGGAGCTAGTTGCGTTAGGATGTCTGGTGACTCATTCTGTTCCCTCGGATCGTCAACTCGCCGACATCTTCACCAAATCTCTTCCCAAAGCCGCCATGCAGGCACAACATCTCAAACTTTACCTCCATCCCTGACACGATTTGCGGGGGTAATGACAATGAGGATACCTTGGTGTGATAAGTTGTGGAGCGATAACGAGGGGGAGTGATAAGTAGTGATATCCTCATTGTCAAACTCTCCCCAAACCACTCTCAGTTCACGTCCCAAGGGAATATTTTTTGATCTCACTAGATTAGTCCTCGTACACCCTGCTTCTGCATCATGTGGTGGTTCATCTGCCGCCTACTCTTGTAGTACTTGGTTTGCTCTCCAGCGGCAGAATCATCTTGGAAAATATTGTGGAGAGTATCTATTTCAAATATTGTCATTATCCCATTTTAGTTACGTTTTGTATTTAATTTGTTTGTTTTTATTTTTTCTGGGTTTTGGCTTAATCTCTTCCTGAGATTGTGCTGAATCTCTTATATAAAGATAGTGCTACGATGGTTGATTTTGGTCATCAATAAAAATCACAGAACTCCATCTCTCGTCTTCTTCAAGCTTTTCTTTCCCTTCTCTCTTTTTTACTGTGGGGTCCACCTGTGGGCCTCTTTTCTTTTTTTTTCGCCCTTTGATCTATTATTTCTTTTGGAACTTTTAGAGCATATGCAATGGGGGTGCATGGTGATGTGGTATGAAGTGTATATCAGGTGTATTGATGCACAAGCTAAGGTGCAATGTGAAGCACCTCAAGAATTTGGTGCATTGGGAAGCACTCTACTTTTTGGTGACAGAGAAAGAAAATAGTAATAATAATTATTATTATAATAATGTTTGAGTAGGAGAGAAAATATGATTGAGTATAGATAAAATAAAAGAGTTGTGGATGAACCTCACTTTAAGATGATGTGACATATGATAAAAGTAGGAGAGAGATGGATGAACGATGCATGAATGTACATTCTCTTACACTCTTGATCCTTCTGTGCTTTAATGAATTTATCATACATGTCATACCTGAAAAAAAAAATTTCATGTGTCATCATTCTTGATTGATGACTGCTCATGTTGTTTCATTGCAAGATTTTTGAGAGCATCTCTTGGGTTCTACTAGTTAAGCATGATTGGTTGAGTCCTCATCAGCCATCATTTCGTTGGGTGGTACTAATTTAACTGAGAAGATTCTCGCTAATTATGATGTGTTATGTACTTCAATCCCTGTATATAAACACCTATTTGTATCCTAACTGGATTCTTTTATTGATAAAAAAATAAAATAAATAACGTTTATAAATAAAGCATTGTTTTTAAATTTTTGACATGGGCTAACTAAAACGAATGTTTTTCTAGTAGATTAAAATTATAAGTTGGGTTTGCCATTCTCATAAAAAATTTCTTTAAAGAATGAACTGAAAAAAAAAAAATTGAGCAGATGAGGTGACATTTAATAATCTCACGAATGTGATGAAGATCATTGATATTGCCACTCCAATTAATATTGTTCACCGAACCCTCAAGAAAAAAAAAAGAGATTAATCATTTAACTACATTAATTACAATCACACCCACCACCATCGCTCCTCCCACCGTGGAATGGAACTCACAAATCTCGGCCAACTCCGTCACCGCCATCGGCGGAGACAAGGTTAACAAGAACATCAGCGAAAGCCTTAATGATGAACCCATGAGTACTCTTCGGATTCAGCGACAGGTAACACAGCAACAACTCATGCAAGTAATCCCAATTCGACCTCGAATCACCGAATGATTTATCTCGGGCCTCCACCATCTCCTGCATCGACCGCCGGAAATCGGAGTACGGGTCCGGCGAATACGTCTGGACGGCGACCCCACCGGCGGCGACATGCGATGGGTCACTCTCCTGTGGGAGGCTGTCAAGGAGGGAGGATGACGATGAGGAGGAGTCGATGATGGAGTTTGACCGCCCGGGGGAGGAGAAGAAGAAGCGGTTGGAGGCATGGAGGGCGGCGAAGTCCGGGGTCGCTTCCGCATCGTCAATGTGGTCGTCGGCGTGGGAGGAGGATGAGGAAGGGGAGAGGTCGTCGGAGTAGGAGGTAGGTGGTGGTGGGTTGTCGGGAGGCGCGGCGGCGCTGAAGTCGTAGAGGGAGTTGTAGTTCTTAAAGAAGGTGGCGGCGGTGGCGGCGGCGGCGGCCGATGATGGACGGCTGTGGTTCGCCGGGGTTGGATGTTGTGTTATTTGTGGCCGTTTGATGGCCGAGAAACAAAGGTGGAGATTATTGCCTAGTAAATTTGGCATTTTTGCACTCTCGAATCTCTTGCTGCTTCAAATTAACTCGAAACTCTCAAGGAGAAGGAGAATGTGGGAGCGGACTTGTATTTATTGGGCGCGCAGGCGCAGGACTCGCAGATTTTAGCCTTTAGGGTACCGCATCCGTCATTTTATTTATTTAAATAAAAAGAAATCCAATAATAATGATATACAAACACATTTAAAATCATTTCAAATCCCATAGTTGTAATATAATGTCAAAATCCATATGCTCTATCCGATATTTTTTTTCACGATTTCTTTCATACACTTTTATAAGCACATTTTATATGCATCCACCGTTTCGGATCGTCTCAAAACATGTACGAACACATTTCATATATATGTGTATCATAATATATGCCATAGCATGTGTTCATATATATAAACTTATAAAAAAAAAAATTTTGTACATTTTTATAATATAATACTAATGGTTTTTTTTTTTTCCGTAGGGAGGGGGACCGCCCCCACTAACCGTGGCTCCATGCTTGACTCCATCAGCATTTTTATATGGTCAAGTACTATTCAAATTCAATTCGACTGAAATTTTTAGTGCGTAAAACATTAATAAATCTATATAGTTTTTAAAAATAGTAATTTCAGTATTATAATCTTTGATGACAGAAATTCTACTTATTGAGTAAATTAAGGAGCTTGCAGTATTATTTTTTTCCCGAGGATAGAGAGGGGTAGTTTTGGATTGAATAGTGACCTAACAAGGAAGGGACAGCTTTAAAAGGCGATTGTCAATTATATAACAGTATTTGCTTCGTTGTTCTTGTTTTGGATATTAATTCTTCCTGTATATATTATATGTCCTTATCAATATGTAGGGTTGCAGATCTTTGACCAATGGGATTTATTTATAAAAACTCTGTGATGAAACGAAAAATTCATAGATATAATCAGATGGCCATTGGCCTGGGCCCGCTCTTAGTTTACGAGGGGCTCGATATATGCCAACTTGTTTATATACCAAAAAAAAAAAAAAACATTTTTCGGTGCTGTAATAAAAAAATCATTTATTTTAATAAAAATTAGATAATTTTTTAATATTTTTTCCCCATTTCTCTTTTCAGAAAAAATGGGGGTCTAATTTTTAAATTCGTTGGACTCAATTTAACTTGCATTGGTTGTATTTGGTTAAGTAATTTAATGTTAATATCTAATACCAATTTGTAATAAAGAGAGATGTTTCAAGAGACGAATTCATTTTTAGTCATTTTTAATGTATAAATCTCTTTTTTTTAGCTACTTTGTTTAAAAAACTCTTTTTTAGCTATTTGGTCAAATGAAAAGTCATTAATACCTTTATTGACAAAAATATACCGATCGGTCTTACCGATGACTCATATCGGTCTTACCGATAACTAATATCGGTCTTACCGATGATCAATATCGATATTACCGATTCGGTCTTACCGATTACAAATTCTGTTTTACCGATTTGGTCTGACCAATGACCGATTCGTTCTGACCGATAATCGATTCGGTCTGAGCGATCGGTCTTACCGAATGCAAAATCAAGCAAAGAACACACAGAAACTCAAATTCGAATGTTGAAACATTAAAAGTATTCTCAAAGTAATTGTAAAAATTCATCTCATCATCGTCATCATTTTAAACATATATGTTATAAATTTTACAACAAATCTGATGGTGAACTTTTTCTACAAAGAAGAGAGAGATAAACCACAACAAAAGAAAAACTAAGGGTCAAGATTAACAAAGGACCAAGAATTTTTTTTTACAACAGAAGAAAAACATAGGGCCAAGAATTTTTTCTACAAATTGTAAAGATTTACATCCTCGTCATCTTCTTCTACTGCCCCTCTGTCGGCTGGGTTGGCGGTGCAAGGAGACGACGACAGATCTCGATTTAGACGACCGTGAAGTCGATGTCAAAGTGAAAGACGAATCTGGGTGATGTTGAAATTGGATGGGACGACGGTGCAAGGCGACAGCGACAAATTTGGAGGTGATACGAGGGAAGGCGACAACAGTGGGCCCAGCGGCAAGAGTGGCTAGACGACAGCGGCAATCGCGGCGTGCTCCAGTCTGTGTTCCAACGATAGCAATGACGGATGGAGCCTAAAAATGAAGCAGAACAGCGGGTAATAGAAGGAGAGGAGGGAGTAAATATATGATTTGGGTTAAGGATATTTTTGTCCGTGACAGATTTTTAATGGTTAAAAAAGAGTTTTTAAAACCATGAGGTTAAAAAAAAAAATCTAGCCATCTTCGGTGGCTAGATTTGATAATTTTCTCTTGTTTTAAACCCTTATAAACCCTTTTATAATATTTTATTTCTCCAATGTGAGATTTATATTCACACCCTCAATACGTCTCATATTGCACGCGTAGTCATTGGGCTTTCATACGTGGACAATCCGCTCTGATACCATGATAATATAATTTGAGAGCTCACATCTAAAACCAATTGGTAATAACTAATAAATGAAGTTATTTCAAACCTTTATAAACTTTTTGTAAATTTTTATTTTTACAATTTGGGATTTATATATCCAATTATCCACGCCCTCAACAATATTGTCATACGGAAGACAACTTATTGTTAGGGTCCTAGCTAGCTAGCTAGATCACAATGCGTTACTATGTATAATTAATACAATTGCTCAATGATTAACCAATAAGTCCGACATATTATATATTAAATTTAATACAAAGAGACTTATCCTATTCATAGAAAACAAAACCGGCATTGGTGCATATTCCAAATTTATAAGGTTTCGACAATTAAAATTTCAAGCATGTACTATTGATCCATTGATTTTTACCTAATAATACCGAGAACGATAATAAATTTTCACGTTATTATTAAAACGGCAAAAAGAAGTGAAGGACCACACTTAGGAAACATATGTACATATGTGGGGATATGGAGACTTCTATATATGGCCAGTACTATAGACTAATAATGCTAATGTTGCACACGTTATTTTCTGCTTTCATGTAAAGTGATCCAGAGGATTAGGTTGAAGACCCCGTGGTTGTTTTTGATTGCGGGATTTAAAAATGAAGGATAAGGAATAATAACAGATAAAGAAAGATTGAAATAATGGAAGACTAGTTATCATAAGATGTGCTTTAATTTAAAGATGTTTATTTTACAAGAGATATAACTCGTCGTTTTTTTTTTTTTTTTTTTTGTTCTAAATGTGGTCGACATGGGTGTCGGCATAGGTGGCAGATGGCAGCTAGCTGGTAGCGTGGGTGGCTGATGGCCGGCGGTCGAGGGCGGCGACCGGGTGTGGGCAGCGGTGGCTGTGGGCGGTGGCCTTTGTCAGCATTGACGGGATATGGAGTAAGACCTCTCCCATTGATTACTATACATCCCATGTTTTGAACCAAATATATGTAATACTTATCCAACATGTTTATACCCAAATTATTGATATAGGTTGTGTTTGATTTTACTGTGCATGTGGAATAACGATTAGCTATCCTACATGCATAGTGCTTTTTCGAAAAATTGAAACTTGTTTGTTTTTACTGTTCACGCAGAAAAAGATTTTCCACTTAGCTCATTTTCCACAAAACTATTGGATATATAATACCACTCTCCAGGACATGTTTGTTTGGGGGATATGGACATGGAATAGGATAGCATAATCCCACCCACTCCTTATCCCTCGTTTGTTTTATCCAATCCCGAGTCTCATATCCCATGTGCATTATTGGTTAACAATCTCATATCTCATCTTCCATGGGATAAAATAGTAACACCCCCATGTTACTATTTTATTCCGCTTGGCGGCCGGATAAGGCTTGGCCGTCAATCAATGGTTATGACCGGTGAATTTTTTCGACGAACTTTCTTCGGCGAATTTTTTTCGACGAATTATTTCCAACAAATTTTTCACGGCGAATTTTTCCCAAACCGACAAATTTTTTTCCAGTGAAATTTTTTCCGGCGAACTTCTCCTGGCGAACTTTTTCCGGCGAATTTTTTCCCTACGAATTTTTTCCAATCCGACAATTTTTTTCCTGACGAACTTTTTCCGGTGAGTTTTCTCCATCTACTGTTTCCCGGCGAATTTTTCCAAACGAATTTTTCCGGCAAACTTTTTTCGACGAACTTTTTCGTCAAACTTTTTCCGACGAACTTTCCCATCGAATTTTTCCCGGCAAATTTTTCACTTTTCCCAACGAAATTTTTTGCGGTGATTTTTTCCGACGAAATATTTTCCGAAGAAATTTTTCCGACGAAATTTTTTCCGGCGAATTTATCTTAAAACAAACAAGTTTGTACAATCAACACCTCACATAACTTATCCAACGTACCCACTATCTCATCATTCTTTATCCCTCTTCTTATCCCACATTACTAATTATCCCCCATTTTCATATCCTATGGTATTGTATATCCCACATATGTTAGATAAGACGGATAAAAAGTTTTCTCCGACGAATTTTTTACGACGAATTTTTTTTTTCGACAAACTTTTTTCCTGGCAAACTTTATTTCCGACGAATTTGAACTTTTTACGGCGAATATTTCCGGCGAACGTTTTTCGACGAACATTTTCCCGATGAATTTTTTTCGCCGAAATTTTTTCCCAACAAACTTTTTAACAGCGAACTTTTTCCGACAAATTTTTTTCCTGACGAATTTTATTTACAAAACAAACAAGTTTATAATTACATAACTTATCCAATCTACTATCTCATCTTTCCTTATCCCTCATCACTAATTATCCCCCATTTTCACATTTCTAAATCAAACACACCCATATAGTTGAATAGTCATGTAAATCATATTGTAAAAATTAGCTAAAGCAAGGTTGAAGATATATCTTCTATTTAAACGTGGATACATGCATCATTATCATAAATTCTGTAAGGTAATTAAATAAGTGAATTAAATATCATTTAGGCCCTATATTATTGACTTATTTTAATTTCAACCACAAACTATTGAATTTAACAATTTGAACCCCAAACTTGTGACATTAGTAACAAATTAGTCTGATTGTCAAATATTAAATGGTTTCCATCAATTTTTTAATTTTTTTTTAAAAAACAAAAAAATGGAAAAATCTACCCGACCCGACCCCGAACCCCGACGCCCAGACCCCGACCCAGGACCCCGACCCGGAACTGGACCGTAACCCCGCCCCGGACCCCGATCCCCGTCCCGACCCTGGACCCCGATCCGACCCCGAACCTTGATCCCGAGTTCCCGACCCCGGACCTTGACGCCGCACCACGATCCCGACCCCGAACCCCGAACACTGTTTCGAAGTTCGGGGTCGGCGTCGGGACGGTACCCCAACCGCGCCCCAGACCCCGATCCCTGTCCCGACCCATGACCCGATCCGACCCCAAACCTCGATCCCGATGCCGCACCATGCATGATCCCAACCCTGAACCCCGGACACTGGTTTGGGGTCCGGCGTCGGGGTCAGGGTACTGGGTTCGGGGGTCGAGGTTTGGGGTCGTGGTCCTGAGTCGGGTTGGGTTGATTTTTTTGTTTTGTTTTTTTTTTCTATTTTTAATTTTTAGAATTGTTTTAAATTTTTTAGAACTTTTTGCTACTTTTTTAGAATTTTTAAGATTTTTTAAAGATTTGTTAATTTCTTTTTTAAAAAAAATTTAAAAAAATTGCCGGAAACCGCTTAAAATTTGACAGTGAGGCTAATTTATTACTAATGTCACAAATTTATGGTTCAAATTGTTAAATTCAATAGTTTAAGATTGAAATTAAAATTAATGAATAATTTAGGACCTAAATGGTATTTAAGACAATATTTGAGAAGACCATTATATATCTTTTACGAAAATAATATTACTTGGAGTACCATGCATGAAAATGGTAATGAATTAAGTACTGTTTAAGGTTTCATGCATGGAGTAAAACCGGAGCAAAATGGGGCTCGATGAAGCGAGATCAGTAGTCGTTGTGTGCCTTTATTCTACCGTGTTGTCGAATCACGGTTCCGCATCTTGTCGATTGAGTTTGATAAGGTTTTTACCCAACATTAAGATCATCTCAATTTCTCCGGCCTTAATTCAATCCTCATTGGAGGTAAATGGAAAAACTAAACAAATTAAGGTAGTGTTTTGTTTGCATTTTTTTCTGTTTTCTATATGTTTTATTTTGTAGAAAACAGAAAATGCGTTTGGTTTGAATTTTATGTTTTCTGTTTTCTCAAAACAGAAAACAGTTTTTAGTTCAAAATCTTCAAAATGTGGAAAACGACAAAAAACTGTTTTCTGTATTTTGGGCAGAAATTCTCAAAACACACATAACATAAAAAAAACTCATGGCTCGACAAATTATAAATTGTAAATTACAAATTATAAATTATAAACCAAACACGTTTTCTATTTTCTGTTTTTACTGAAAACTAAAAACTAAAAACTCAAAACTCAAAACTGAAAACAAAAAACAGACAAAACAAACGACACCTAATATTTAGTTTGCAAAATACTGGTTTTTCCAAAACCAGTATTTAGATTTAATTGTAGACATATGAAGTCCTTTGGATTTAAAGCGTAGATTATTCTAGTTTTACCAACAATCCTAAAGATATATATATCATTATATTTATACACCCCTTAATTTTCATATCAGGGCTAGTTTTACCGATTTAACTTACCTAAGTTAAGAGCTACTTATTTTCACCTTTTTTTGAATGTTTTGTATTGATGATTTGAACTGATAGATGTCTTTAAAATATGTTTTTAGGGGCTCAATGTAAAATCGGTGAAAAATATGTTAGAAAGGGGTTTCATTCGATCAGTTTAATTTTTTTATAAAATCGTTAAATAAATATTTATCAAAAACTGATTGATTAAATCCTTTCCAATCATGTTTTTAACTAAAATTTTTCAGTAAGCCTTAAAACTACGTTTACAACACATCTAACCGTTCAAAACATCAAAAAAACTAACTAACAAAAACAAAAATGTCCGCATTTTATATAGGTTAAGGGCGCCCTCATCAATCATCATCATTATATATTACTAAGATAATGATGATGAGGCGTGGAATTTGCCTGCACACAGTTTGTGAAAATGATGTATCTTGATATATAAATTTAGTTTTGGAATTTGAATCTGTGAAGATTGATATTGAATTGGTGATTTGTCTTGTTCTGTTGGTAAATTAATGTACGTACGTAGGAGAAAAGTTATATACACACTTACACGTGAAATTTCAAAATCAAATACCCTCTCTTCTCTGCCTCGAACGCCTCATATATATATCCTCATTCATGTAAGAACATCGATCAATTAATACTGAGCATGACAATATTGTCTAATTTTGTCATTTCTTGGATTTTCATGGTATAAATTGAGTTCTAATCATTCGCTTCTCCTGCCGGGTTACTTTCCTAGAAGTGTAGGAGGAGCAGAAGAAGAGTACCGAGTTTTACTGGTCATTTCGTATGAAAATCCCGCACCAAAATACGAAATGATCATAGATGACGGTTTGATCGATGATACAACAGTCGTCTAACTGGCTATGTGAATGACAATAGTCAATAGACGACGGTTGTAACATCAAATCATCGTCTATGACTATTTCGTGTGTTGGTACGGGATTTCATGCTATAGTATACTGATCGGACAATAATAATTAATTGCATGCTCGCTAGCTAGCTAAGCTATTGATGAAATTTTGTTGGCTGCTTGCATGGTACATTTTGTTCTTCATCCACTGCTTTGCTGGTCCACGCCAATTTCATCATCATTTCCAACCATTTGCCGAAACAGGATCCATCGAAGAATAACGATAAAAGTACACCCAAGGCCTTGGACCCAGTGATCCATGACAATAATGCTATCTTTTAACGAGTCCTGCAGCTATCCACCAGGAATGGGAATCAGAGATCCAGCACGAGGAGGGAGGGGGAACGTTGTGGTGGGAAGGAGGGTGGTGAGTCCAAGGGTTGAGAGAGGGTGATCATATACAGTGTATGAATAGTGAAATAAACAGTACACGGATAAGTAAAAGTCGGGATGTTAAACCCGCTATGGCTGGAATGCAACTACGCTCTCATCCTGCTGTGACTACAAGGAAGGTGTTATACACGGGAAAAAATACACCACGAGACTGACTATAATTTCCGAATCAAAAGAAGAAGCTTATAAGATATGATATGAAAGACTATATCACCATCTGGTTAACCACATTTCGTGGAGCAGAGTCCATCAGAACTCCGCAGTTAAGCGTGCTTGGGCACGGCTGCACGCTGACTTGGGCAAACGCCAGCCCGCCGCGCTCTGAGCGCGTCCATGTTTCGCCCAGAAACGATAGATAATAGAAGGGTTTCATCCTTATGGGTTAAAAGTTTCAAACTCGGGACCTTCTAGCAATGGTAGGAGAATCATTACCACTAGATCAACGTATTTGTGGTTCAACCTTTGATTTGACTAAATTCAAATGTAAGCTTTTGATTAGGTTAAGGTAGTGTGTGTTAGATAGTTAACAGTTAGTGTATTATAATTGTCGGATCTTGTGTGCATGTATCCTACGGATACGTGTGGACGATCTCATTCAATGAGAAGTGATCGTGTTGGTATTGATTTGGTTAAATCCGACCGCTGTGGATGAAAGTCATAAGGAGTGTTATTAACAAAAAGTTATATATAACTTCGAGGTTTAATTATATGAGATCGAGTGAACGTTCCAACTTCTAAACTGGTTGAAATTCTCTCTTTAATTTGATTTATACAGCTCAAAAATTATTGGGCTATTTGGACATATCCAGGCCCAACAGTTTGTTTTCAGGCCTTAAAATGGGCTCAGAGGTCTTCTTCTAATACATCAAGCTCAAAAAAGACAGAGGCAGAGGCTGTTCAACGTCAACACGTCATCATCCCCTGCTGCTGAGTGTAGAATCAGCAAGAGAAGATAGAGCACATGACAACCACCTAAAACCCAAAGGTCTCATTTGTTTTACAGATAGAAAAATATGAAATAATTAATGATGAGAAATAAGAGAGGAATAAAAAATGATGGGAAAGTAGAATGAATAAAGAATAATGGAATAATGATTTTACAAATCTATTTGTTTTGCGGATAAAAACGTCGGAAATTTTTTTAAAAGACATTGACCGGCATTGGCCGATGGCCAGTTGTCGAAATTTGGCCTGAATCTAACTGGTTTCGGACAACCGGCCGTCGGTTAACGTTGTTGACTGACGGCATCTCATATCCTACCGGGGTAGGATAACCAAGTAACTACCCCCACGTTACTTGGTTATCCCACCATTCGTGGAATAAGGGATTGATGAAATTCGTCATCCAACTTGTAAAAATCGTCATCAAACATGAGATAAGAACTGAACGGGATAACTTAATCCAATCTCATATCTTTATACGGGAAACAAACAAGGCTGAAAGGCATTGAGTCAAAGCACAAGAACCGCAGCTTCCCTGGAAGCTCCTTGTGGCTATACCAGCCAACACGGGCACGGGCACGGGCACGGGGGAAAGTGAACTAGTGAAGCATAATGCAGTTGGTTAAGCTGTAAGTTGGAATCTGGTTTCTGTTTCCCTAAAAGGGCAAAAGAGGTGATAGAAGTGGTAGCCATGGCCACCATTGTAGTTTCTGTCAAACGAGGGAAGCTTTTCCTGCACTTTAATGCAGCCAGAAGACCACTTGCAGGGAGGGCATCGATCCTCCACACCACATAGCACATGAACCTGTCCAGTGCTGGAAAGTGCAGGAGAGAGTACAGAGTACAAGATTGAAGAAGAAATAACCTACAATTGCCAAGTTACCTGGCTGGGTGGGTGCAGTGCATATATCACTTAAAGAGACACCAAAAAGGCAAAAGGAATAATGTAACCAAGCAAAGCATAGACAATAATAAGTTTGTGGCAAAGAGCATCACAATGATCTCCATCTCGGTTCATACTTCATCGACATACACACACGAACAAGTTTACATAACCAAACCAGATTCTACTATACGGAATAAACAATGGGTATCCGGCGATCCGCATGCATAGTTTAGCATCATTATAGTTTGTTGAATAAGAAAAAGATCATTGTAACATCATGAACCAGACCAGCCAGGCATGAGACACCCCATCTCCCATCTCCTCCACTAAGTGCAGATGCTCCATTTTTTTTTTTTGAGGGTTGAAACAATGGTATCTATTATCATCTTGAGCTTGCCATATTCAACTCAGATCAGATCAACACAACATATTCAAAATCTAACAAACCATGGCTGGCCAACCATGTTTACCTTGCACAAAGAGAGAAGAAGACCATGAAAACTCCATACAAGGCTTCAGAACTCTTTTCCACTGAGTGGGGTCAGCCCATAGTAGCATGAGGCGGGAGCGGGGGAGTGGCAGATCCTAGATGGAAAAAGTAGATTTAGTGGAGTGCGGGGGGAACGGGAGCGGGGAAGCGCGGGAGCGTAGCATAGATAGGAGGTTCCTGCTGCTACTAAGGGTCAGCCACACGTACCCATTGGATACATGCACACAAGATCCGATTGTAATAGTGTGCTGGTTATCGTATGCCTTGCATGCAGTGCAAGACTAGGTTTGAGCAAAAAAATAACTATGAATAGGAATGGGGGAAGCCACTCTTGCATAGAAAGAAGTCTTTGCTAGTTGCTTCACAACCTCAAGTTTTATCATTCTATATCTCTGGTTTTGCTTTTCCTTGCAAAGAAATTAAGAAAGCTAGACTAACAAGTACTCTTGATGATTCAATGTAGAAATACAATTAGACAAAATAAGCATTAATCGCACACATGATATAGAATCAAGAAATACAGCAGCAAATAGAGGAAAGTTGATCTCAAGTTTGAAGAGATATTGCAAGGAGCAATTTCTTTCACATTACAGTGGGATAATCAGACACAAAGGCAGCAGAGGATCAGCAATTTGGTTCTTTTATCACAATACAAGTTCAAGATTCCTTCACCACCCCAAACCCCAATCCCTATCTTCTTCTTCTTCTTCTTCTTCATCATCCTCGTCATCGCCGCCCTTGGGAACCATGACCACCAAGTCCCCATCCACATAACTCGCCGTGGCTAGCTCCGGACGAGTCGTCGCCGGAAGCCGGAAACGCCAAATATCAAGTTCAAGGTCATCAATAGAAAGGTAAAGGACGTGGTTCGACCGGAGAACGATCTTCGTCACGCCCGGGTATATCTCTATGGTGTCAGCACGGACGTCGTCGACGACGTCGGTATCGGATACGGTGAAACGGAACGAGAGGTCGGTTTCTTCAATTAATACGTCAGCGTCGGAGCGGAAGGGGAGTTCGAGGAACTTCTCGAAGATGTGGGGGAGTCGCCGCAGCTTCTTTTGCCGGCAGAGCAGGCGGCGGTTGGCTTCTGCTAGCGGCGAAGCGTCGACGTTGTAGCGCAGGGTGACGTTCCTCTTCTTGGGTAGTGGGTGGACCTTCATAGTGGTGCAGATGAAGGGCAAAATGAAGAAGAAGAAGAAGACGATTAGGGGTGAAATCTGATTGAAATTGAATTGGGAAATTTGCGTAAATTCTTGGAAAAGGATGGATTTTTAGACGATATTTCAAGTGGGTTCGCGAGAATTTGATTGAATTGTTTTACT
The DNA here is from genome assembly GCA_028571145.1 of Dionaea muscipula. Classification (NCBI taxonomy): domain Eukaryota; kingdom Viridiplantae; phylum Streptophyta; class Magnoliopsida; order Caryophyllales; family Droseraceae; genus Dionaea; species Dionaea muscipula. The sequence goes on from JAOWBR010223929.1 coordinate 16,484, forward strand.
TTTCGAGGGATTGAATATGAAATTGAAATTGGCAGGAGGAGTAAGGACTGGACCGCGCAGGGTTACGACAATGGCGTCACAGTGTGTAGGATGATGGAGAGCGTTGTGGATTGTGAAAGCAGCTTTGGGTTTGAAATTTTGTTAAAGAGCATCTGAGCATTACAATGGTCAACAAATAACCTTTCATCGTTATTTAATTTTTATCAACATTCACACAACCATTAATCTAATATTCTCATTATTCGTCTATTAAAAATATTTAAATTTTCATCCTCCTTCATCTATACTTCAATCTTTTGAGTTTTATTTAGAATTTATTCTTCCAAATCATTACATAATAATGTTATTATTCATCTATTTAATTTTTATTCATGATTCCATACTTAAATCTTATACTCCAAACTTCTATCAATTATTGTACATATTGTTAAAAGTACGGCTGTGAACAGAAAATGACATGAAATCATTGTAACTTGAAAGGATCGGTATTATATAAGTGTTTAAAAATTCTAAAATTATAAGTCGATGTGATAATTCAACAAAAAATTTCAGATTGAAATTAAAAAAATGTTAATAGGCTGTTTGATTTGTCTGTTTTTTATTTTGAGTTTTCAATTTTTTATTTTCATTAAAAATAGAAAATATGTTTGGTTTATAATTTATAATTTGTCGGATCTTCAATTTTTTTTTCATGTGTTTGGATATTTTGAAAATTTCGACTGAAAATATAGAAAATAGTTTTTTATCATTTTTAGTATTTTTAAGATTTTGAACTAATTTTTTTTTCTATTTTTAAAAAATAAAAAACTTAACCCAAACGTGTTTTCTGTTTTTTACAAAATAGAAAATACAGAAAATAGAAAATAGGTTAAAGCAAACGCAGCCTAAAATTTTGAATTCCAAACTGTTTCTGATTTGATTTAATTAAACAGGATTGACAAAGCT
>JAOWBR010224039.1:1197-17421 GCA_028571145.1 Dionaea muscipula
GGATCTCTGTATCTAGTTTGGAGAAGGGTGCAAAGCTGTCTTCATTCTCTTTGTAGAAGAACCATCTGCCAAATTCTTAGTCTTAGGAGGAGGCCAAGGATTAACATTGATGCCTCTTGCACTTGAAGAGTATATTATGCTCGAGTGTTGCTAAATACACCATAATTTTAACTCACGCCACCACTGTTTGATAGGCTCATCGGTCGAACAATTCGGTCAAGTTGATCGAACAGTTTGGTAGTCTTGAATCTCTTGATCGAATCGTTCGATCAATTTGGCCGAACTGTTTGATTTGGCGGAACTGTTCGGTCAAGTCCGTCAAACTATTCAATCAAGACCATCGAACAAAAAAAGTGGTGGCGTGAGTCCCGGCCGTGGTGTATATAGAAAATTCTCAATATGCCCTTAACACTTTTAAATATTCTCCAAGGAGGTGTTCCTCTTTCATTTGTGTAAAAGAAAAAAAGGAGATTTGTGATTGTTGGAAAAAATGTTCCACAATGGAAGAAGTTGGCATGGAAAATTTTAACTAATATATAATATCAAGAGTTGGAGGACCTTTTTGCTAATTCTTTTGTTTTGAGGGGATGCTGTTGCTGTTGACGCATTCCAAATGAGGTTGCTCTCTTTATGCTTTTGTTGTAGAAATACTTCTCTGTTTCATCATAGTACATAAAATTGGTAATCTATGCATCAGATTGTCAGTTCTTAGTTCATTCTAGTTCTCAAGGGTGCATAATTGATGCACTTCTTCGCTTTGAAAGCACCAAATTTTCACTCCTGATAAAAGCTTCATGTTCTTTCTTTTTTAAATAATCATAGAAGTTCCTTGTTCTGCTAATTGAATCAAGCTCCTGAACTTATCATGTGCATTATGATCTGCAAATGACTTTCAAACTACCTGTTTTTGAGATTTGTTTAAGATTTACTCGTATCAAAGTCCATGTTGAAATCCAAATTCAGGTTCTCAAGCGTTTACAACTTACTTTGGAATTGGTGAAAAAAGAAATGGAGATAAGTAAGATTCAGGTAACGGATGCACCATGATGGTGATTTATCTCAAAGTGTTCATGCTCCTATCTTTTTGTCCCAATTGTAATAAGTCTTTGTTATAGGAATCGATAGCTAAAGCTATTGAAGAGAAAATAAGTGGTGAGCAACGGCGCTATTTGTTGAATGAACAGCTGAAGGCCATAAAGAAGGTATATACTTTCCAAGTAACTCTATGTGTTGTGTTAAAGATGATAATAGTAGCAACAGCTACACAATGATATGGCCAGTCTTCCATCTTGATTAATTTGGTAGTCTGTTGCATTTCATGTGGGACCAAAGAATAAATACGGACATTGCAGGAGCGTGGATTGGCATTGTGGAAGCTCCTAGGCATTTTATGCGAGTCGTTGTTCCTTATTATGCTGTCTATGATTATTTAGTGCTTCTTTAGAAATCATGTTCAGATGGCTCTAGTCAAGAAGCTGCTTGGGAACAGACTGAGGACTCATGTTTGTTATCTTGTAATACCGTCCTTGATCAGTTATTTTTAAGTCAATTATAGTGCTGCTCTTGCATCAGTCTTCTTCTCTTTCCCATTTGGATAGAGTTTACTTCATATCCAACTTTACTTTTATTTTAGGAGCTCGGGCTGGAAACGGATGACAAAACAGCGCTTACTTGTAAGTATTGGATATATTGCATCGTTAGCCAGCATGCTATCTTTGCTATCCTGCTCAAGTTATCATATAACTGAGCCAACCTCCTTATGTATGCAGTTTGAAGGTTGGTTTTGTTACAATTTCTGTTTTCCCTTTGCATGACATGGTGGTACTTTTTGTGCCTGACATTTTATGACATACTCAGGAGATTGAGGCTTTTCTATGCATTTATTTTCTGACCTTTGTATTAATGAGAGAAACCTCCGTGACTCTGTCCATTGCTGGTTTTGGTGGTTGTTTTTTTCTTTGTTTTTGATTTTCCTGCCTGAAACGAATTTTTTTTTTCTTTCAGCAAAGTTTAGAGAAAGGATTGAACCAAACAAAGACAAATGCCCGCCTCATGTTCTGCAAGTCATTGAAGAGGAGCTCACGAAACTACAACTGTTAGAAGCCAGTTCAAGTGAATTTAATGTTACTCGCAATTATCTCGATTGGTTGACTGCATTACCTTGGGGGAATTACAGGTTTGCTTTTTCTTGCATCACCTTTTTCTTTTGATGATAAATGCATATGAAACTGTAGTTGGGACTTGGGAGAGATGTAAAGTATGACTGTCATTTCTAGTGATATTCTTGTTTCTTTTTACGTGAGCTCCGGATTCTTTTGCTTGGTTTTGATGGTTAGTACGTTTTCCATCTGTAAGCCTTACATGTTTTGCAAGTTGTGTTTTGTGCCCCATAGAACTGGTAGTCTTACCTTTATTCACATTTTTTCTTCATTTGTATTTGGTGCTCTACATTGAAATCTTCTTTGCAAGTTATGTTTTGTGCCCATAGAACTGGTAGTCTTACCTTTATTCACATTTTCGCTTCATTTGTATTTGGTGCTCTACATTGAATCTACTGTTAATTTAAGGTTGTGATTCTCTTGTCATATGTTCTTTTATGACGTAACCTCTTATTTGAGTGCAGTGATGAAAACTTTGATGTCATTCGGGCACAGAAGATTCTTGATGAGGACCATTATGGTTTAACTGATGTCAAGGAAAGGATACTGGAATTTATAGCAGTTGGAAAGCTCAGGGGAACTTCCCAAGGTTTCAGAAAATTCCAACATTTCCAATGCCTTTTACTGTTTAGTAGTTTTCATATAATTTTGACTTGCTAAATGAGTGCATACACTCATTTTCATCAATAGGTTCCTATCTATCATGGATGGATTTATTGGATAAATCCTTTCTGGTGCTTGAAAGATAAACATTATCACTTTGAGAATGTTCTGAGTTGCAGCTTCCATTATATGCACTGAGAAAACAGAGCTAAGTGCAAGGTTTTGTACACATCATGTTTCTTGTCCACTTGGCATAACTCTTCCAAGTGCTCATCTTGATGGACTCTCTATTTTATTGTCTAGTATGTGTTGCAGGTCTTAAGGAACAGTGATGTGCACTGTCATCTGGTAGAGCAGGATATCCATATTAGTATTCTAACATGCTGGTTCTTTTTTTTTTCCCCCCTCTTTTTATTCCTTTTCCAGGAAAGATTATCTGTTTATCTGGGCCTCCTGGGGTAGGCAAAACTAGCATTGGCCGTTCAATAGCACGTGCACTGAATCGTAAGTTTTACCGGTTTTCTGTCGGGGGATTGTCTGATGTTGCTGAAATCAAGGTAGTGATCAACTTCTACAGCGACGTAAAACTATTTTGGTTATTGGGTGGTGTCTGATTAGATGTCATTTATTTTCAATACTGCAGGGGCATCGCCGTACCTATATTGGTGCCATGCCAGGAAAGATGGTTCAGTGTTTGAAAAATGTGGGAACAGCCAATCCACTTGTCTTGATTGATGAAATTGACAAGGTATGATGCAGCTATCCTGTGCATCTGTTTCATGCCCATCTTTCTGTGAGCTTGCTCTTCCCGATAGTTCTCTTGTTAATCCTTTCTAGTTTAGACAACTCTGTGCTGAGTTCCAATTAATTTCTTTATTTCATGTGGTTTGATCATCATCTATTTGACTGCACTGCACCCTTCTTATGAGGAGGATATTGATGATGAGATATACTAGAGGTGGCTACTTAGATGTAGCCACACTGTCTGAAGAAGGCAAAATCGTCATTTTCCTTGGCTGTAGTCCGTTGTCTTGGTGAGTAGATGTAGTTGGTCCTGCCAACCATCAGCAGAAATGAATGTGCTCAAAAACGCTGGGTCCAGCATACGTCAATGGATGAAATTTATTTTTGATGGCATGGTATAAGCAGACAAAAGACTAATTAAAATTGGGGTGAGTATCAAACATCCTGATGTCGAAGGCATATTTGGGGAACATAATCCAGAGGATGATTTAAACTTGTGGAACATTCTTCATTCCGTTGCTTTATTTCCATCCTCAGAAATGAATGTGCTCAAAATCACTGGGTACACATACCTCATGGATCAAATTTATTTTTGATAACATGGTATAGGCGAACATTATAATTGGGGTGAATATCAAACCTCCTGATCTTGAAGACATATTTGGGGGTACATAATCCAGAGGACAATTTAAACCTGTGGAACATTCTCCATTGCCTTTCTTTATATCTGTCTTTGTTTTTTTTGTTGGATTTTTGGAGAAACAATCAAAAGTAAATTCAACTTGATTCGGGTGGTTTATTTTACCTCTATTAGTGTAGGCATGCTAAATATGATTGGAACAAGGGTTCTGTATCCACATTCAATTGTTAAGCTGCTTGATGAAAAGTGCATGACTTCAGCTTAAAATGATCGAGGCTTCTACTACTGCAGTAATTGTCGTGTTTTTTATTTGGGGGTGGAGCTCTTCGTTTGTTATGGAAATTGTTGGCCTTCTCTCTTTTGCAACTTTGTACTCGTGATTTAACGGTGATGTTTGTTTGGTCAATGTGCAAGGAAAAAAATTGTAATGTCTTCTTTGCATTGCAGTTGGGAAGGGGCCATGCTGGAGATCCGGCTAGTGCTATGTTGGAACTTCTGGATCCAGAACAAAATGCTAATTTTCTGGATCACTACCTAGACGTTCCAATTGACTTATCCAAGGTAAGTTGATTGTTTATGATCAACAGATCTGTACTGTTGCATCCTTTAGTTGATTCTGAGGGGGTTACTCGTAAATTTGTTTAGCCATGGCTTGTGGGAAGTTGATTCTGATGGATATATATTTTTTATTTCATTTGTATATATTTGTTTCATTTGTATGAGGTAGTATTATATTGTTTATTGTTACATGAGATAGTGTCTGTACCTAATTTTCTGATTAGGTTTAGGCAGTGCGTGTTAGATAGTCGACAGTTAGTGCATTAAAATTGTCGGATCTTCTATGCATGTATCCTACGGATATATGTGACCGATCCCATCCAGTGGGAAGTCGCCATATTGTTGTTGTTAGCTTGTGGGAAGTTGTGCTATTCCATTCGATATCACATCCATCTGACAAGCAACAGTAGTTAACTCTCAGGTGTGATCATTATCTTTACTTTCAGAGAGAAGGATTCCCATTCCAATACACCATTTGGAACAGGAAAATTTTGAGGGAAAGCAAATGAGTAGTCGAGTATGGATTGCACTGTTATATGTGCATGCTTTCTCTTTTGCACGTCATTGCATTCAAAATCTTCGGAAAAAAGATAGGCGAAGCAAGAGAAAGACCTACCTATTAGTCAAGTATTTATCACTTGACGACTGTGGGATGGGGAAGAAGAAGCCTATCTCGAAGGAAATAGACCCATAAATCTAACTCTTAGTTCAAGAATAATCTAATGATTAGAAAGAGAGGTACTCCAATATTGTCTCATTTAGTTTCATCATCTTTACATCTATTATTCAAATTATGCTTGCAGGTTCTGTTTGTGTGCACGGCTAATGTTGTAGAGCAGATCCCCAATCCATTGTTGGACCGGATGGAGGTCATTGCCATAGCAGGGTATATCACTGATGAGAAAATGCATATTGCCCGAGACTATCTGGAGAAATCTACTCGTGAGGCTTGTGGCATCAAGCCTGAACAGGTACAAAATTACTGTATAAAAGATTCAGACCTGGTACTCACTGAACTCTGTATGGTATTGACATTTATGGTGATGTACTTTTGCCTGTTTTTATCCACTAGTCTACTTGACGATAGCCTTCATGTGACGGTAAGCATTTTGACAAGGTGGTCAGATGCTTACTATATTTTTAGTTCTCTCTTTTTTTCCGTCACCATTATTTTCCTTGGACCAAGTGCTACATAAGCTGCAGTTTGATTTAGTTCTCTCTTTTCATGAATGCATATTTGAACTGGTATTAATTGGAAATGATTTTGTTTCAGGTTGAAGTGACTGGTGCAGCTCTTCTAAATCTAATAGAGAATTATTGTCGGGAAGCAGGGGTCAGGAATCTTCAGAAACAAATTGAAAAAATTTACCGTAAGGTTAGCTGAGTTTTTATACCGTGTCAAAAATAAAGCAATCTCTTTTTGGATATAAACAAATTCAACCATCTTGCCGATGCTAAAAACCATCTTATGCTGTCTTCAGATTGCCTTGCAACTCGTGCGACGAGATGCCTCAAACTCACTCCCAGCTGCGGTCATAGAATCTAACGAGTCCAAAGGCAATGTCTCTGTTCATTCTGCTGAAGCCATTGCTGACGAAGGGATCCAAAGTGAAGCTGAATCTGCAGTTACAGTATTGGATTCTACGGAGTCTGAAGGCCATGGTTCTTGCGAGACTCTCGTCGGTGATGAAAACCAGAATAAAGTTGAATCCATAAAGATTGGAAATGATGAAGTGATTGCTGAACCTGAGACACAACTTTCAGATGATGATTCGTTGGAAGCGGAGATAATCGAGGATAGTGAAGCAAGCAAATCTGTAGAGAAAGTGTTGGTGGATGAATCAAACCTGTCTGATTATGTTGGCAAACCTGTTTTCCATGCTGAGCGTATCTATGATCAGACACCAGTTGGAGTTGTTATGGGTCTTGCTTGGACAGCAATGGGGGGCTCAACACTCTACATAGAAACCTCTCTTATTGAAGAGGGAGAAGGAAAGGGAGCCCTTAATTTGACTGGGCAGCTTGGAGATGTGATGAAGGAAAGTGCTCAAATTGCACACACCGTTGCCCGACGAATTTTGCTTGAAAAAGATACAAATATTAACTTCTTTGCCAATTCAAAGCTTCATCTCCATGTTCCAGCAGGGGCTACGCCGAAGGATGGCCCTAGTGCTGGGTGCACCATGATCACCTCATTGCTCTCCCTCGCTTTGAAGAAGCATGTAAGGAAAGACCTCGCTATGACTGGTGAGGTAACACTGACGGGAAAGATCCTTCCAATTGGTGGGGTACGTAAATCTTTGCCTCTATTTTCTTCGTCGGTGAGATTATTAAATTTACTGGAAAATGAAAGCTTTATTTAGGCCAAAATACATGGGAGGGTCTTGAACTTCAATTCGAAGCAACTCAACCCCTGCATTTGAAAAAAAAGGGTCAGCTGAGTTGTCTCGAGTTAAAGTTCTGGAGATTAACTCACCTGGTTAAGTTAACCGAGTTTGAGGGTCTCTTGTGGATCTAGGCCTTTTATTTATTTGTCCTTGTGGATATGGTACTTTTTTTTTTTATGTTGTTGTGGCCGATGGTATCGACCAACACCAACCCTCTATTTATTTGTGCTAAATTAGGTGAAGGAGAAGACTATAGCAGCTCGAAGAAGTGATGTGAAGACGTTGATTTTCCCATCTGCAAATAGAAGGGATTTTGATGAACTTGCAGAAAATGTAAAAGAAGGGCTGGATGTACACTTCGTAGATGAATACAGCCAGATATTTGATTTGGCATTTGCTGATGATAATTAAGCATGTTGGAAGATAAAGCAGCATTCCTTCTTCTTCCTATCCGGCAACAAGAACATTCCAGTCTCCATTTGGCCATCATGTATTCTCATGCTTGGAAGTGAAGTGATTGAAGATTCTTCAAAAGGAATGGAGATGGCTCCAAGAGAAATGTCCAGGGAGATAGATAGATAGATAGATATTTGCAATTCTTTATTGCCAAATTTGTTATTGGTTTTGCATCTTATCTTATATATTGTTGCTAGTAGTCAAATTCTCACTCACTTTTTTTTTTTTTTTTCTTCCGGCTAAATGCTTAGATGTGAGATGATGAATTTTGACATTATTAGGATTCTTTCTACTTTTAGGAAGGATAGGAAACTCATTACAACTAAAGAATACTGGAGAATAGGAAATGACACAAACATTTTTTTTTTTCGTCACTTAATTATCTCTATTGTACTTCTTATGGTAGTAAATGTACTGTTTTTACAATAGGCTCACGGTTCATGTTAAATTAAGAGTATTGATACACGCACAATTGCACAACCATTTCTGCATCACGTTTATATCATTCATTTTATCACTTCTAATTCCTTTCATTTTCCATGAACTAAAAAGAGTATAAATCCCTAATATTCCTCACATGACACACCAAAGCAACCCGTGATCCAACTTTACGTCTCTTTACCCCAAATAGGAATGTCAATTATATTCGTATTTATAGGTATTCAATTATATTCGATTTATTTGGGTAGGATATGGGTATTAAAAAGGATAAGTACGGGTATGAGTATGGTTACAAAACTTAATATTCGTAACGGGTATGGGTAGGATATATATATGCTATAATACTCTACCCTACCCGTAACACTTGTATATAAATATATATATTTATAACATACGCTCACATCAATACCTAACAAATGTATGTATCTATCTTCTTTTATTTATTTTTTTACAGTAATAGAATTATGCAGTCATATAATTGTGTAACAAATCGTCTATTGATATATTATTTGCTTTGCAATAATAGACTGATATAGTAAGATAATACAAAATTTCTAAATCGATTAACGTTTATTTTGTGCGTCTTTTTAATGGTTGTAATAGATAATGAGTATGAGCATAAGTATTATATTATACCCATGGATAAGATATGGGTATAAAAATTTTTATTCATACGGGTAGGATACAGTATAACCTATACTAGACGCATACGAGGACTCCCCGTTCGCAATCGACTCCCTCTTCTCCTCTGTTATTCTTCTTCTACCGTCGGCGTGGGAGGACGACGACCGACGACTGTGAGCTTGCAATAGCCGCGACGAGATAACGACCGGCGACAGAAAAACGAGAGAGAGGACCGGAGATCTACAAAAACCGAAGTAGAAATCGCGAGATCCAGTGACCGGTGCATAGATCGGAGAAGGTAAGCTCAAATCCGCCCAAATTTAGTCCTGATCTATTGATTCATGTGGTTGAATATGAACAATTTGTGAAATTTGAGTTAAAAATCTGCTGCTGTTTCTTGGGATTTAGGGCTACTCAATTAATTTGTTTGCTGCTGTTTGAACAATTTGAACGATTTGTTTGAACAAACGAGAGGGAGGATTTGAACAATTAATTGAGTTAACAATTAATTTGCCGCAAGTTGTTTTATATTGCCACAAATTTGTTACAATTTGCTACATAACAACTGGCCGTACATAGCTAGCTTGAAATAATTTGCTATAATTCAGTAGGAGTTCATATTGTTGGATAATTCTGCACCTTACAGTCTACAATACAGAAAATGATGGATGGGAATACAAAGGATTGTTCGATTTTGAATGGAGCCGAACTCTCCTTTGCTTTATAGGGTTGTGATTTCGATTGCGCTGTGATTTCGACTGGAATCGAACAATTGACGAATTGTTATTGGGGTATTAGGGTTTGTTATTGTGATTTGTTTAAGTGTAAAAAACTCTCCTTTGGGTTTGTTATTGTGATTTGTTTGATGGGAATTCACCGGAGCCTTGGGGCAGGTCAAGGGCAGTGCTGGAGGGCATAGGAAGATCATTACCCGAGCTCGATTTATCTTCAACTCCTCGATTTGTTGTGATTTCCACGAGATGTTTTGCCGTGATTTCGATTTATTACCCCACCCCCCATTTTTTCCTTCTTTATCTCCTTTCCACTCCTCGCTTTGCTGTGATTTCAATTGAATCGATTTTGAGTCATTTAGCATTGGTTAAATGGGTATTAGGAATCGATTGAATCGATTGTGATTTGTTTGATAGGTTGTATCCTCATAGCACCTTGCCCTAAATTTGCTGTTGGGTCACAATGATGCTCAAACAAGCTCCCTCTTTTGTCTTAGGTGATGACTCGTATCAATCTAGAGGCATTTTACTGATGCACTATTAGTTGAAGTCGGTGGTAGCTGAAGTTGCTAACTAGACATCTTGAACCCCTTACAATCTGCCTAATGTTGGTTATCAAGTCATCTTCTATTAAAGGTTTAACATTGTAGAAGTGGACATGTATGATAGAAGGGAGCAAACAATTTCTTACTCTAATCTCTCCTTTTCAATGTTTGAAGAGGACATGTTTGATGGACTGATATTATCTGTTGTTTACAAATACAGAATGAATGAAATGAATGATGCACTTGCCTATTTGCACTCACTAAGTGCCCCAGGAGTAACATAATAATTTGCTAGGATATGCTGTGTGTGTGTGTGTGTGTGTGTGTGAGAATAATGATTTTTATGACCGAATGGGCTCTACTCAATAAATATTGGTATTTTTCCAACAGCTTTTCTCCTCACCCCCAATCCATCACTTGCAGACTTCAACAATGTCGATTACTCTGAGAAAAGGCAACACGAGGCTTCCGCCGGAGGTTAATCGGGTGCTGTACGTGAGGAACCTGCCGTTCAACATCACGAGCGAGGAGATGTATGACATCTTCGGCAAGTACGGGGCGATCCGGCAGATCCGGATTGGGACCAACAAGGACACACGAGGCACCGCCTTCGTCGTCTACGAGGACATCTACGACGCCAAGACCGCCGTCGATCACCTCTCCGGCTTCAACGTCGCCAACCGGTACCTCATCGTCCTCTACTATCAGCCTGCTAAGATGAACAAGAAGTTTGATAAGAAGAAAGAAGAGGAGGAACTCATCAAGTTGCAGGAGAAATACGGCGTCTCCACCAAACATAAGTGAGGTAGCCAGCTAGCTCGCTAGAAATATATATATGTATGTGATCTCTTTGCCTCGTGTAAACGGCGGCGGTGGTGGTGAGTCTGGTGACGAGTGTCCTTGCCTCAAGTGAATTGATCGATGCTGCAAGAGTATTAATTTGAATGATGATTATGTGATTCATGCTACAATATATGAATCCTTTTGACACTGTTTCATGTCGTTTGTCACTAATTAGTAGCTAATCATAGTTGGATTTTGGGTCAGCTTACAATCAAAGGGATAATGCTAACACCGTATGATGATTTCTTCTGGTTCCCAATGATCCGAGTTTCCATTTTTTGGCCTCTTCATGGACTCTTTTTTTTACGTGTTTTTTATGAGCATTCCACTGAATTAAGCTCTGAAGCAGGGCGCACAGGATAATGGGCTTTTGATTAGATGTATAGTATAACATAATTAAATTATTTTTTATTTTAAACAGAAAATCAATATAAATTAAAAAAAAAAAAAAAAAAAGTCCATGGCTCCAATATACAAGTAGATGTTTTTATGTTTCGTAATTCATCCGCATATCCACTAAGATTTTATACAATTCTGCTGCATTTCTTTAAATTTTACTCACTGCTCACTTGTCATTTCACCTTTCATTTCCCCCTCCCATACCCTGATGATGACTTGAAAGTAGGCGGATGAAAATAAAAACAGAAAATTTCATGCATCAGAAGATAAATGGTATGCCCACTCTCTCCCTTAAAGGAGCTTTAAGAAACAGTCAAAGATCACGATCAAATAATTAGTAAAAAATCAACTAACAAGCTTGCTCCAAGTGCTCATTCAACATTCACAATTTGCATATAAATTAATTTATAAATGGAACTTTCACTTTCACTTTCACTTTCAATTTCACTAGCTAATGATTGACCTCGCCGTCGTCCAAAGAAGCAGATAAGAAGCTAAGAATGAATCCATCGAGATCACCTTCCAGAACAGAATCAGGATCAGAAACCTCGTAGTTGGTTCGAAGATCCTTCACCATGCGGTAGGGCTACAAGTACAATCAAGTAAATAGTAAATCAATTAATTAATTAATTAATATTAATTCTTGTATATAATTCCAAAAACATATACATACATGAAGAACGTAGGTTCGTATCTGGTTTCCCCAACTAATTTCTGTGAGGGATTGTGTATGTTGTGCATTCATTTGAGCCTGGCGAGCCATCTCCAGCTGATCTAAACGAGATTGGAGCACAGCCATTGCTGATGCCTTGTTATGATGTTGTGACCTGATATCACATTCCAAATCCAGATCAAAAAAAAACACACTCTTAACCACCCGCAAACAAATGTTAATTTAAAACACGGCATGGCATGTAAACAAAGCAAAGTATTGGTGCCGTGCCGTGCCGTGCATTTAGGGAAACAAATCAAAACAAAACAAATCCATGGTTTGTTTAAAGCTTGATTATTAATTCACGAAGCAAATGGAAGAAAGAAAACTATAGAACCGATAATGTGGCTTTGAATATCAAAGCATCCACTCGACCCACAAAACAAAGAGAAATTAGTGATAATAATTACCTTTCGTTTTGACAAGAGGCAGAAATCCCAGTAGGGATATGAGTGATTCTTACGGCACTTTCTGTGGTGTTAACATGCTGGCCACCAGCTCCACCAGCACGAAAGCGCTCAATGCGGAGATCAGATTCATTGATTTGTACACGGAAAGCAGGAACATCATCATCATAGTCGCCAAGGATAGGGATAACTGCAACAGCAGCAAATGATGTATGTCTGCGTTTCCCACTATCAAAAGGAGATATACGTACCAATCTGTGCACCCCTACTTCCGCTTTCGCATATCCATATGCGTACTCACCGTCTACTTTAATTGTCGCCCGCTAAGATTGAATAATATATAGTCAATTAATTAATTCAGCTTTTAACATATGGAAGCAAAAAAATTAAAAATTTAAGATCCAGCCTAAGCCTAAGCCTAAGCCTAAGCCAAGCCAGCACAATAATTCCATTCGGTCCAAGCAAGTAAACGGAATTGAACAGCTCTAAGGGAAGGAAGGAAGGAAGGAAGGAAGGAAGAATACCTTGATTCCTGCAATCTCGCCGGGCATTTCGTCCACCACGGTGACTTGATATCCATGACGTCCAGCCCATGACTTGTACATTTGCATGATCATTGCAGCCCAGTCCATGCTCTCTGTTCCCCCGGCTCCGGCTTGAACCTACAGAAATGATAAAATAGGGTGGGTTACTGTGGAGCTGTAAATTATAATCCTTTTCCTTTCCCCCTCCAAGTTCCTACCCAAAATGATGCAGAAGAAATAGCATAGCACTAAACACTCTTGGAAGCTCAAGGACATGAATATATAGATGCTAACCTCCAAGAAACAAGAGCAAGGATCGTGTTCCCCAGATAAGAGAGCATCAAGCTCCTTCTCTCCTTTGAATCTCTTCTCATACCAAGTAAAGACTTCATCAGTTCCTGCAAACACATATGCATTATAACAAAAGGAAGACAGACACCTTAAGAGTTAATCTTGTAACAAAGGATTTCACATTAAACTAGATGACCAATAATACAACTCCATTTTGCCTCAGGGTTAAAAGCAAGTTGAACATTGAAGGATTTGTAGATATATGTTTGCCCCTGTTCTGGAAATGGTTCCGTTAATCAAGAAACATTCTACTCATGCAATCATCACCTGATATTGAGCATCTACAGCCTATTGTCCCCATGTAGCAGCTTCCACCATAGAACTGCATAAGGATTGTAGGAGGGTAGAGTTTCAAGGTAATTGTGTGATAATATCTCTTAGGATAGAGAAATTCAATTGGAAGAGCGGTTACAGATTGATTAGCATTACTCGTTTCATGGTAAGAACATAGTAAGTGCAGGATGGGGCAAATAACATCAGAAACTTTGTTATATACAAGAAAAGAAGACATATCAAGGGATGAAGGAAGAAAATCAATGGTAGTAAAACATTTTTGAGAGGGCTTGTGCCTATATATCACAAATTATTTCAATATTATCAGGCATACTACAAACTTTCCTAAGTTAATTTTGTTGACAAGAAATATGTTCAAATCATGCGGATAATGAGAAAGGTAAAGCAAAGGATCCTGGATACTTCTTCTGAAACACGACTACATGGATTCAGAGAAGATCTGAGCACATGCCTAGAAGCGAGTGCGCACCAATTCCAACTCTGAATCCCCCTCATCCCGAGCGAGCTTTAGCATGTCAATATGCTCAAACAGCTCCCTCTCAAATGCTTTCACTTCTTTCAATTTGCCCATCAGCGAACCATGCTCACGACTTATCTTTCCAGCATGAACAGGATCATCCCAGATATTAGGTTTATCAAGCTCAGCCGACAATTGATCCAATTTTGCTATCAATTTTTTCCACTGCACAGGACAAGGTGAACTTTTTATCATTTACAAACAAAAAAATAATCCCATATTAGAAGCAATACAAATCACTTTCAGGTCAGCATATGGTGTGGCTATGAGCCTATGATCCCCAGGGATAACTATGATAGTAAAGTAGCAACAATATTTCCATTCTTCCAAATGATTGCTATTGCAACACAGATCCCAGATCAGGTTCAGTCTAATACAAACGATCCAACATACAAATAAGGGATTAATTAAGAACCAGCAGTATAAAATCATAAAACTCGAGACGGGGAAAAGCAAATAAAATTCACATTTACCTAGTATATTTAGAGAACTATATGGACTGACATGTTCTTAAATCAGACAAAAGGATCATTCTCGCAGAAAGATCAAAGTGGTCTATATGGCATAAGGTTTCCAAAAAGTTCTCTAAATAATTTTAGATTCCACTGGATGAATGAACTTATTAGTTATGATACTACAGGGACATGCAACGCATTCTATGATTTGAGTCACAAGCTCGTTGCGGTAGCACATGGCGACAAATGTGTACATTCATAATGTTAATAATGTTGCCGTTTATCCATTTAACCCCCAACTTTTCTATCCCTCGACTTTAGACTTCATAGTAAGCCTATGTTTGTAAAATAGATAATCATAGATAAAAGATCATATTGGGGTTATAATTAGATGATAATCCTGGACTATCACTTAAAAGTCAAACCTAAACAGACTCAAACCAAAGAATCTTCATACTGGACAACAACCAACAGGTTCTTCCTTTGGAATATATTCACCTTATACAATTTAATCAATAACGGATTCATTGTTCTCGTGATTCATAAAGCAAAGCAGTGTGTTTTGAGCATTACCTTTAGGCGCTTCTTGATGAGATGAATGGACTGAGCAATGGCTGAAACATGGCTCTTCCAATCACTCACACTTTCATCCAGCATTGGCCATCGACTCGCAAGTATCCCCTCTACCGTAAGGCCATCAGAAGTAGAGGGTTCGGCAGCAGATTTCGAACCAAATAACCGAATCCCACTTGAATTAGCCAAACTCTGATGCCACCCACATACGATTCCCACATTACTATTCAAATTAGGTTGCAGTGAATACGCATTCAGCTTACAAGCGGTATGCCCATGACCCAAAAACGAATCTTTGAGACCCCGACTCCAAAATTGACGATGCTGTGACAAAAAATTAGCTGAAAAGGGATTGCTGAACCGATACCGAGACGATTTAGTAGATATTTTAGGTGGGATTTTGCCAATATCAGGCAGTAATGACTCTGATTCGCTGCGGGTGCTGGTAGCTTGGAAGAGAGAACCAGGGTTATACGTATTGGGCTTTTGTGGGAAGATCAGAGACCGCAAGCGGGATCTTCTAGCTATGAACTTTGCCATTATTATTATTTTTTTCGTGGTTCTTCGCGTGATTGAGACTTTGAGTTTGAGATGAGTGAACAACGAGCACGGGTTTTAGTTCAGCAAGGGTTCATGGCTCGGGGGTTCAGACGGACGGGTGGAGTGGGGTGGAGGCAGGAGGCGGGCGAGGCTCTTGGAGGGAAACGGCAACTAGCCATGTTAAAATTAATTTGTTATGCGACATAAATTGATAATAATAAATTTCAAATAAAAATGTTAAAATTTAATAAACTAAAAATGATATAATGATGAGGTTAAGAGTATATGTTAAGATATTTATTTAAAATATATATGAGGTTTATTATTTTTTTTTTCTCTTTCTCTTTCTCTCTTCTCTTTTACCTATTCGTTAAATTCAAAATTATAAAACATAATCACTGTCAATCGCGTAAACTAGAGGTGATCAAAATCCATCCGGTCTGTCCAATCCGTCTTGCCCTCCCATTTTTTTAATGGGTTTGGGAATGATGTCGAGTCGGAAATATTTTTTCGGATCGAGTTTAAGTTTTATTTTTTGCGATGCCCCAACATGATCTGTATTTTTTATAAAGGTCCGGCCTGACTCGACTCGCCTAATCCTCCTAAACTTCAGGTTTGGGATCGGAGAATAGAGCCCACAAACTCTAAAATTGTGTCAAATCAAACCCGAGTCCGAGCCCAAGCCCAAAAACGAATAGGTGTAACGTTAATACCAGAAGCA
>JAOWBR010224150.1:0-27322 GCA_028571145.1 Dionaea muscipula
ATATTATTTTCTTTTTAAAATATCCAGGGGCAAAAACAGTAATTTAAAAAATTAGGGTGCTGTGTTTAGTAAATGAGATGCTGCGTTTAGGGCTTATGTAAAAAGATCACAAAGCGGCTTACTGCTCCCAGAGCTGTGTTCGTGGTCAACGTTGTCTGTTAACCTGCAGAGGCGGAGCCATGAGGGAAGCTTCATGGTTTCCTGTCAAGGCCACGAGAATCTCCCTATACATAACCACAGCCGCCTGCGTCGGCGTCGGCACCGTCGCCGTCTCGTTTCCCGGCGATTCTTCTCTGAAGATCACCCTTCTTCCCGACGAAATTAGGGTTGGATTGAACGTCCTTGCTCGCTCCTGCCGTGCCATTTTCACCGTCTGATCCTGTTTCTCACTCTAACTCTTTTTGCATAATTGGATTAGTTTGACATGTGGATCTTCCTTCTTAGTGACTGTTCTTTTTTATTGATGATTTCAGATTGCTGCAAATGTGGTAGACTACAAGTACTCTTTGCATGAATTAGCCGAGGGTTCGCATGAGTATCGGCATAAATTATCGGAGGTTTGCTAGTTGCTACCATATAATACATTATTATTCTCTACTTGTCGTACAGACACAGAAAATTTTGTGATATGCTTGATTTTCAATTGAGAGTGTTTACCATGGAAAATTCTACACATTGCATCACTACTATTGTAGTGTGACTAAAATTAAGTTATTTGACTCGAAAATTGGTGGATCTAGACTTGTGGCTAGTGGTGTATGTGGTGCTATAAATTTACTACTAATATCTCTGGTTTTTAAAATTTATATGGCCATTTGAGGAAGTGTGAAATTTATATGAGATCACAGAAAAAGCTAATCTAAGTAGCAATACAATGACTTCAATTTACTTCAATTCGCTAAATTTTTTTAAACATATGCAGCCGTTGTTGTACTGGTCCGTGTAGTTTTGACCAGAACGTTGTCTTCACCAAGCTACATCCACTCTTCTTTAGCTTTTTTATTTGAAGAGCAACTCTTATGTTTTTCACTTGAAGGTTGTCATACTCTGCATGTGATCTTTAAAGACCTTATGTATACTCCCAGTCATTTACTTGACACTTGGACTTCCCAAACCCTTGATCCCTTGTCCGGCCTATGAAAATTTTGGAAATATTTAAAAATTTTGAATTATAGATAAGTGCCACAATAGGTATGGAAGTTAAGCGTGCTTGGGGAGAGCGCAGTTGAGTGACCTCCTGTAAAGTTATCATGGTGCATCCCCTAAGGTTTAGGGACGAGTCTTTGCGCAATGGTAAATTGCTTCCCTGGTGACATGTTGGTCATGTGTTTGAGGTGTGGAAATAGCCTCTTTATAGAAACGTAAGATAAAAATTTGTATATAAGCGTTACATCCTCCTCCAACCACAACACTAGTTAGGGAGCATTTGCGTATTGAGCATTTGCGATAGATGGTCACACATGATACTCATACTCGAGTCTTCTTGGTCTCAAGCACGTTTTTAGGATGGTAAGGCTGGAATGCAGGGGAGGCTAGATTCTATGATTCTATCTCTCCAATTGTCAAGAGGGATGATCTGGCAACACTGTCAGCCAGGGGGTTGAGTATCGCTTTGCCACCTTGAAGAGGCTGAAACAAGGGACCGACTCCACTGGGTGGCTGCGATTGTGAGGCTGCATACCAATATACCATCACAGTCACTGATCAAGGAGGCCAAACCCAGTCTTGTCGAAGGCAAGGCCTATGAAGAAACCACGCTTCAATATGCAGAGCTGCTCACTGATGGCGTGCTTTTCGGCCTCTTTTAGTCAAGGCGGGTTCTGACCTCCTTTGGCTTGTGGAGATGCCAAAGAGATCCTGAGCTCACAATGCCAATGCTGAACTCCCCTCTCTGTTGTAGACATCTAAATGATAGCAGGATAACCGAGGGGCAGGGGTTGTGTAGACATCTAAATGATAGCAGGATAACCGAGGGGCAAGGGTTGTGTAAGGTTGCAGCTGGTGATGGGTTTGTGATGAGTTCTTTCTCTTTTATTGTCTTTTTAAGGATTAAGGTTTTAGCTTGGTTTCAATATCTATTGCAATTTTAATGTAACTGGTACTTGGTCACGTGCATTACAATGCAGTTAGTGTTCTAAACATGAAGTTTAAACAAAAGCACGATGATACGTTTATTTGTATGACACTCTTATGAATGTGTCAGATGTTAAGATCAGTAGTTCTTAATCTAGAAAGTGAATCAAGTAATGCCAATCTCACACCCACAAAGCATTATAAATGTTCTAAATTTTAGAGTGCGATTAACACATGCTAGTTAGTGTGCATCAAGGGTCAGCATTTAGTTTTTATTTATTCATGTCAGTGTTAGACGAGCTCATAAGGGGCGTAGGTGAAGAAACACCTCAGTACATGTTTTTTGCATATGATATTGTCTTGATGGATAAAACTAGAGGTGCAGAAGATAAGTTGAGGAGATGAATGATGGCCTTGGAGGCTAGGAGACTAAGGATACAAAATATTTGTGGTGCGCATTTAAGGGGAAGGAGTAGGATGTACCCCCATTGACGGTGGATGGATGTGGTGTTCGTAGGACGAACAAATATAAGTACTTAGGATCACTTATACAAAATAATGGAGAGATTGATAACGACGTCACACATGGGATTAATGTAGGCTGGCAAAAATGGAGAGTCGCTTTAAAGGTGTTGTGCGATAAGAGGGTGCCTTTAAATTTAAAGGGTAAATTCTAGTGGACCACGATTCGTCCGCTCTTGTTGTACGAAACGGAGTACTGGTCGATCAAGAAAAGCCACTGATGGAGAGTAGCGGTGGTCGAGAGGCGTATGGTGAGGTGAATATGCGATGTTACTTGTAGGAAGCAAACCAGGAATAAGGAGATGTGTAGGCAGATCGGGATGATATCGGTGGTTGATAAAATAAGGGAGGAGCGTCTACGCTAGGCAGGTTACCTGTGGCGGAGGCCGTCAGAGGTACCCGTTAGGGGGATGAAATCCATTTTGTTGGAAGACGACAGAAATGGGGGGCGACTGAAGAAGAGTTGGGGGAGGTGATTCGTACGGACCTTAACGTGTTGCACTTACTGTTGCGAATGTTTTACATCAGACGGACTGGAAGAGACGAATTCATATGGTTGATCCTATCTAGTTGGACATGGTAAGATGATGTGGATGATGATGATGATGAGGTGGTGTTTGTGGAAGCTTATGTCTATGGCCATTCATGCTGCGTTTTACTATATTACTATGCATTGTTATGATGTTATCCACTATTTTAAGTTTTTTATTTTAAGTTTTTTATACTTGTTTTTGTGTTTTTATACGTTATTATTGTTAAGATAAATATAATTCATAGATCTTTTATCAAAAGGTTGACCTTTTTGTAAAGTTGGTTCCTTAACATGGTATCAGAGCAGGTGAGTTCGATTTATTTAGCGTTTAGTATGAGGAGGGTTAATTCACAGTTCATGCTTCAAGTCCAAAAGAGGCATTCGTGTGAGGGGATGTGTTAAATATAATTTATGAGTCTTTTACTACAAGGTTGACATTTTAGTAGAGTTGATTCTTTAACATGATATCAGAGTAGACGTGACTAAAGGTTACAGGTTCAAATCTTACGAGCGCGACCCTCATTTATTAAGCACTTGATATGAAAAGGGTCAGTGCACAATCCACGCTTTACGTCTAAAAGAGGCATTTGCGTGAGGGGCGTGTTAAGATAAATATAATTTATGGGTCTTCTATTAAAAAGGTTGACCTTTTGGTAGAGTTGATTCCTTAACAATTATTATATATATTGTTATATATTATTATCATTATTATTATTAGTATTAATATATTTAGCTCAAATCTAATATTTTGATTAGGTTAGGGTGGTGTGTGTTAGGTAGTCGACAACTAGTACACTATATTTGTCGGATCTTGTGTGCATGTGTCCTTTGGATACGTGTGGTCGACCCCACTTAGTGGGAGGTAGTTGTGGAGATGATGATGATGATGATTAACGCATGCTAGTATCTTATTTACGAAGCAGTGTTAATCGGTTTTGGCATAAAGGGAAGTCAAACTAACAAAAGCTCTGCTTGTGATACGCAACCCTCTATCATTCTCAAATGCACATTCGTCACATACATAACCTGTTGCATGATTAAATATGTAGTGTCATCTCGTTGTGCCATCCTTTATCCATCTATCTCAGGATAGATTGATGTGTTGAGGCATCTCTTCCCCTATTTTCCCCCTTTTTTGGACTCACAGTGACCATCTTACTTTTGTACTCCTCTCTTCAGCTGCCTTTTTTTTTTTTCAAAATTGTAGTATTCTAAATGACTCATAAACTAGTTATTTATCAATATAATATACTATTTAATGCTTAACAACCGCGTCTTGAAATATGCTTAATGGTTTTTCGCTTACGCGATTCATTTTTATGGAAATTGTTTGTTTGTCCCTTTTTTGTTGGTTGGTGAAGGTAGGTTTTGCAAATGAAATTGCTTTGGAAATATTTGCAAATATACTGGTGACGTCATGCAATCAATCTAGTTGGTATGTTGGATCCAGGTTCATCTGCGGTCAGCAAAAAGAGTTCTGAAGTTATGTGAAACCAATAAGGGGTTTTATGTGAAAGCTGGTCAGTTTGTTGCTGCTTCAAGACAGGTGCCGAAAGAGTATTCTTCAACTCTTTCCTCATTACAAGATCAGGTTCTTAGTTCCTTCATTATCCATTTCTCACATGGTTTCATGAATTGTATTCTATCTATCATTACTTTCTTGGCTTTATTTTCAGTTGTTTCTGATGCTTTGTTGCTTATGCTTAGGCAGTTCCTTGTCAGTTCAGTTCTATTAAAGAAGTGCTGACTAGAAGTCTGAAAAAGGACTTCAATGACATGTAAGTCTAATTGAAAATAAAATCTTTTAGCAATTTCTTTAAGTTTCTTGTAGTTTCTATCTGATTACTCGTTGGTAATTGGTTCATCAGCTACGTGGGTGTGTATTTTCCTGCTTTTGATTTCTTAGTACAGTATATAATTCCTAATGCGCATGTTTATCACATTTAGTACAGCCCTTTTCCTTTTACTATCTCTCCAAATTGTATCTTGGCGATGCCACGCAAGCATTTTTTTCAAATTTATAAAAACTTTTGTTATTCGTGTTTGTTGTGAAACTACTCTCTGATAAGTGATAACCGTGTTTTTCCTGCTATGCATCACTGACTTTAGGTAAGCAAGCAGCTAGAAGCTGATGTAATATGTTGCTACTGCTCTGGAGTTAGTTGCAATTTAGCCTACTGGGTCTGAAGCTTTTTTTTTATTCCTTCTGGCAACTAGCGATATTAGCAGCCTGCCATATCTTTTTCTGGATTTGCATAATCTGCTGCATGTGTCAGTGTCTCTTATTGGTATATCTATTGGCAGGAATTTTTGGATTCTCTTTCAAATTTAATACCACATAGAGATTAAGCACCTAAATACTCTTCTTTGGTGTTTGGAAGCACCCATACCATTTAAATATCAGAGCTGCTAACAGACGGAACAAATTGTAAGTTTAAGACTTATCCTGTAGTGTTGGTTTTTACTGTAAAATAAATTGTTTCCTGCTGTCTAGGGTCTCTGCAAAATTAAGTGTTATTGCATTTTATTCACCTCAACTAATCAAGGAAATTTAACTACTGATTTCTTTACCCAATGGAAATATCTCTGAAAATCCTTTTAAGACAAATAATCAGGTAGGAACTGCCTCCCCCTCCCCCACAACTTCACTCCACCAAAAAATATAAGTAAACGGCCTGCCTTTGCCTCTCGATGCTGCACACTAGAGTTGAACAACTGACCACGACATCTAGGAGAATCCAATAAAGTATCTTTTCTTTTTCACATATAATATATATGCGCTGGCCCTAGAAGATCAGGAAAGGAAATAAGTGCAGAAGTCCAAACACCACCATGGCACCATGGACCAGTGTCCATGATCAGTAGATTCTGTACCATGCAATAATCACAATTTAGGACCACAATTCAGGACATTATCACTTATCACTGGCTCTGATGACTCCACCTCAAGCTCTGGGAAACTAGGCCTGCCCACATTTAGAAAACAAGATGGCAGGAGAAAGAGAGAGCCACCTTGCAGGTCCTCCAATGGTCATACCATCACCAAGTGAAATCTCTGCTACCGCTACCACCTAGTAAACCATTGTCATTGAGATAGAGAGGGAAATATTGTCAGATGAGTGAGATAAATCGGAGGAAAAAGTAGAAAATCTGATGCTTGGCCACTAGTGCCGGATCTGGTGGGAGAGACATTTTGGTTCATGATAGAGTTCTGCTGTCTCCCTTGAAAACAATTTGTGTGGCTGCAACACTACTAATAGCAGCTGGTTCATGGAAGAGAGAAGCAGATCTATGTAAGGACTAGGGAGAGAGAAATCATGCTGGAGCAAGATGAAGAATCCTGAGAACATTATGCCTGCCTGGTGGCTGTCGGCTTTCATCCTTGGCGGTTGTTAGTTCTGTTGTCACTGGTGGTTGTTGGGGTGCTTATGGCGATGGCTAGCAGTGCCAAGGTCATTTACAGCTGGATTGACCATATTGGCATGATCCCCTCCCCTTCCCAACAAACACACAAGCCCCTAATTGGCATATAATCGTCTTTTCAGTAAACTTACCTTTGCAATAAATATGGTCAAATGGGGAAACATTTAAAATGCTTGCTGCCATTTTGTCTCATGTACTTGTGAGTGCAAATACCTTTGTTACAGGACACTCGTATTCCTGTTATGGACTTCATTATGAAATACCTATCTGATTTTCTGTGGGTAGCAGTATTAGTATAAAGTCCTCTATTCTTGTTGAAGGACGTCTGGGCAGGGTAATACTGTTATCCTAAAAAAAGGATATGCATACTGTATTTGGAAGAATGGATGACCGTAGTCATAAAAATTTTCTTTCCAACAAATGTTAGAACAATCACGTGTTAAGTGAATTTCCTGGAATTTTGCTTTATGGAGTATTTGGATCAGATGCTCCTTTTATTAAGTTATTGTCAGTGTGGATTGCCTGCTCTTCTCTAGTCAGACTTTCACGTTTTAATACAACAATGCAGATTTGTATGTTTTGACGAAGAGCCAATTGCTGCAGCATCTATTGCTCAAGTCCACCGTGCGGTGCTGGAAAACCATGAGCAAGTTGCTGTAAAGGTTGGAGGAATATTACGGTGAAACGAATTTTTCCATGATGTTTCCATCATTGTTGTGTTGTATAGCATTGAAAATGAACAACGTGAAGTGGAGATCAGAAATGATGTTTTCCTATAAGGTATGGGGTTAAAACAAAGTTGAATGTTAGGCACTGAAAAAAGAGAATATACTCGCAAAATAAGAGCGATAAACGGAAGAACGTGAGAGGTAAGACATCCACCCTTATACAGCTTGTAGGTGATAAGTTATAACCAAGGTAAGTGAAGGGGTAAAACAGCGCAAAGTAAGGAGCTAAGCAGGAAATCGAGGCAGAGAAAAGGCGTAAGACCTACTTTGAGGAAAAAATGATTGAGGGAGAACAAGTTGTTCATGCTAATGTTGTGGCTAAGCACTGCCATCGGCATTGCCTTTGTCAAAGTCTGAGAGTTAGTGTACTGGTAATGATGTTGGTGATTGAATGTATAGATGATGCAAAGTCCTAAAGGAACCAGGTGAGTAGAACTTATAAATTGTTCATTTGTCTACAGTGGCTGTTTTGATTCCGAAAGGCGTACAATGAGATTCATGCAATTTTGTAGGGTCTAATCTAATATGTAGACATTATTTGGTGTTTCTTGAGTTTATCACCTATTAGATAGTCGACAACCAGCGCACTAAAATTATCGGATCTTGTGTGCATGAATCTTATGGATACGTGTGACAGACTCACCCAGTGGAAAGTGGTCGGGTTGTTGTTATTGAGTTTATCACCTGTAAGGCTATTTTGGTCATTTACAATTTATTGCATTTGGGTC
This sequence comes from Dionaea muscipula, assembly GCA_028571145.1. NCBI lineage: Eukaryota > Viridiplantae > Streptophyta > Magnoliopsida > Caryophyllales > Droseraceae > Dionaea > Dionaea muscipula. The sequence goes on from JAOWBR010224150.1 coordinate 8,007, forward strand.
AATAGGGATGTTGCTTTTGTCATGATGGGCCTTGTTTAATAATATGAATTGTGTTTTTTAAGTCTTAGTTGAAAGCTTATTTTAGTTTCCTAAATGGTTTCTTTGAATATGAAACTAGAAGTCTATATAGTCCATTAATTCCCTTTTTATTTGAATGAAGTGAACTTTGAAAGAGTTTATAGCACGTTCACATTCTTGAGTTGTGTCTTGGAACTCTTATCAATTCGTGTTATTCGTTTCTTGGGTCCAACACCCAGAAGCCTAGTATGTATGTGAGGATTATCTATTCAAATTGCTCTCCACTTTTCCCCCTATGGTATGATATTTGCAGTTTTGCACCTTAAATTGCAATTTTCTTTGTGCACACCCCTGGGGTCAAAACAGAAATGGTAGTATACTACCGTTTTACGGGAAAAAAGGGATAAAATCCAGGCACACCCCTATTAGAGGGGTGTGCCAGAAGCACGTCTCCTTAAATTCTACCCATTTATTTGTCCTTATTTCAAGCTACCTACCTACCTGTGGTGTGTGCCATGATGCAAAGGCTCAAAGGAGATATGAATAGTAAACATAAAACTTGCCCTTCATCTGTAATATTCTAAGAAATGGAACGGGGAAAGATATAAAATGAAAACAGGGAACACATCTATTAAAGAACGACAAAATGCTACGAAACACTGAATGAAAAGATGTAAGATATATTAGTTTATACTTATTGGGGACTTTATTACACATTTCTTATGGTTCCTTGCTTTATTCTCTGCTTCTAATTACTATAGCATTTAAAGTGAGTGGTCGTTCCGTGTTTTGGAACATTGTTTTTGTTAAATCTTGATTGCAAAGCGCTTCGACTGTGTTGACAGGTGCAGTACCCTGGGTTGAAGCAATTAATGCAAGTGGACATAACAACCATGTCTTTTCTCTCAAAGACTGTTGCTTTGGTATGGACAAGCTACTTTAGCAGATTCATACAAGTTATGATTCAGTGAATTTTAAAAAGAATTGCCCTTCATATGTGCATCAAATGAATGTTATGGTTCGACCAAGATTTATATGCACACTATGCAATATGCATGTTCTGCTAGTCAATGCTCCAGGTTTAATATTTGTAATATACTTTTCCTTGCAAAGGCAATTCAGTATTACGTACCCAGTATGAAGCACACGGAGAAGAACGAAGCTATGTAATGTAACTAATGCTCAATCTGCAGTCCGGTGCACAAGGTCAACAATTTTGGAGAGTTCATACTTCGTATTAGTTGTCGAGCAAAGAGATGTTTATTGGCTTGCTGAGTTTTACTTAATTTTATTTTTACTTATGGACAATGCATTCGGATGTGTGGAATGAGATTCTAGCCTTTTTTATCTTGGAGATGGATTGCTTTAGTAGGTTTCATATCTAAGGCTGCAGCATGTAGCTAACCTGGCGTCAATATGCCATGCGATCTGTTTCGGTGTTGATTCCATCTTTTGATTGCATAACTTGTTTTCTGGGTTTGTTCTTTCCTGAGATGCATCTCATTTGGCTTTAGTGGATGTTCTTTTCATCTTTAATTTTCTATAAGTGTTCCCCTAATTGATCCAGTGACAGACTGCTAGGAAGGCAATGCTTTCCTGTATCTTGGTTTCTAAAGCCATGAATCTAGGAAGATAATGCTACCAAGATGCATTTTTTCATTGGATACTAGTAGGTAATGCTACAACTTTTTGTGGATCATTATCAGGCCAATCTTTGTTGAGGATTTTATATTGTTAATAGTTCCCATGAATTACCGTTGGATATGAACTTTAAATGCTGCTTATATGTGACTCTAAACAGTGTTTCTTGTGTTTACTTGCCTCCCTCAGAAACATGTTTTTTTTTTTTTTTTTGTATCTAATGTCATGTAACCGAAATTATGTTAGGTGTTAGGCAGGTTGGCGGCACTTCAGTGATAATACCTGCTGAAAATGGTTTTGGTAGAAATGAAAATGTTGAGGTCCAAAACATACTAAGAAAGATGTGGCTTTGAATCATGGGCTGGTTATGGGTTGCATAAATAGGAGACATGATGAGAGAGAGACACGAGCAAAATGGTATGAACACGTGAATCGGAAGTTCTAAAATGCACATGCACAGAGACGTTTAGTAATGAAACAAATGCAATTCAAGAGGGGGAGAGTAAGATCAAAGTATGGTTTGACAGAAACTATCAAGTATAACCTTTGCCCTGATGTACCGTGAACAATTGTAGGGCACGACACAAAATAGAGCAAGTGGCCTCATTATATCATGTGGCTGACTGCACTTACAATAGCTTGTTATTGCTGTCTATGCCATTTGTCTTATGGATAGAGCCCACTCTATTAGCAGTACCTTGTGGAAGGGGTCATGTCTAGGGGAAGGAAGGATGGGGTTCATGGTGTGAAGCCTTCCCTGAACTTCCATCTTCCCTGGGGTCAATTTAGCTTGAAATGCGCTTGTTAAACATCTGTGTCATTTGTCTTACGCGATAGAAGCCTCACTTAGCAGTTCCTTGTGGAGGGGATCATTTCTGGGAGAAAGATGTGGTTCGTGGTAGCCTTTCCTGAACATCCATCTCCCCTTGGTCAGTTTGGCATAAAAATGTGCTTGTTTAACAGTTTGAGGCAGGTTTCTGAACTCTTCATGCAAGCCTATGGTGTTTTTCGTTGTTTTATAATGCTTGTGGTGTTGATATTGCCTGCTATAGAACCTTTTCTCCAAAGCCTGATTAGCCAAGTTGTCAGTCTTTTGGACCCCCGCGGATAAGAAGACACATGCCACCTTCACTTGGAATAAGTCTAGATGGAACTTCTTCATGACTTTGATTGTCAAAGAACTTAGGAGAAGTTGCTGCCTGAAGAATTCATTTGGAATATGATAATTTTGTACTTTGTTGTGATCTCGGACTGCTTGAATAAGTCATTGTAACCGATGTAGTAGATACAAACACTTCTTTGCAAATTATTCACTAGAGCAAGATGATCAGGGGTATCATACTTATGTTATGCATTGTTACCTATGTTGAGTTTTATGATTTGTACCAGGACAGAGATTGTTAAGTGGTCAAGGACCTTCCTCTTAGCATCAAAGTTATAAGTTGAATATGATGTTTCTTAAAAATTGGTGTCAATAACCTCTTGGGGATGACTCATACTATGGTCAATTTAATGAAGCCACACAACGGAAGCAAATAATCACCTTAGTGCCATGTTTTGCGGGAAGGAAAAGGAAAAGTCGAAAGGGTGGCACATATCCCTTGTTTGATCTGAAGCCGGGACTGAAGGGAAGGAAATTGTGAACTGTTGACTCTGTATACTTCCAATTGGACATTTTATAGTCTTGTGTATTAAAATTGGATGGGAAGTGAATGAAGGCAAAAAACATTAGGAAAAAGTTGAAGAACATCCCATTTTCTTGCATATAATAATCAAAACGAAAAGGTAAACTTGGTAGTACTCCGTCTCCTTTGACCTTTCAGCTTATTAAGTAAAACAAGTCAAATCATTTATCTCCTTCCCTTTCTCACCCATGCATCCTTGGAAGCACAACTGCCTATATGTAGTGATTGAGAAAAACGGATGGGGGAGGTATTGTATCCAGTAGTCTTTCTTCTACTTGACTACTCATTTCATTTCTCATAGGATCAGAGACATATTTTGGTGAATTCAAGCATGTTTCTTGTTCTTTCCTTTTGTTTTTTTTTTTCCTATGATGTTTTAGAAGCCTAAATTTAGCCCTTCTGAATGTGGTTGAGCTAATGATCAAGGAAACTGTAGCAGCACTGATGGCGGAGATGACCAGTCTGTTAGATGATTGTTGATTCCTTTTCTTATCCTTGATTAGGCATTGCCTTTTCCATGGACTTATATACATGGTTTGGTCAAATCAATTCTAGTTCTTATTCTTTGCATTTGTGTGATTCTGTCTTCTTTCGTAAATGTTTTGAGAAGCCTAAATTTAGGCCTACAGGATCATGAGCTAGCAATCTGGATTTTCACATTGATCAGCTTCAGTTTTACTGGTCTAGACTTGCTGAATATCATCCTGTTATCATTATGAGTGTAGCTTCTTTCGTCCATTATGCACGGATACAAGTGGCATATTGTCCTCCAGTTGTTTCTTTACCTTGCTCGATCTAGTTTCTTTTCATGCACTTGTGTTCTCTCTGATTAATTTCCTTTTGTTTGCTTTAAAGCCTGTTTTTTTTTATATATATTTTTCAGCTATTTCCTGAATATAGATTTGGATGGATACTGTCTGCATTTAAGGAGGCTATTGCTATGGAACTGGGTAAGTAACATATTTGAAGCCTGTTTTGGGTACTTAAACTTGAAAGAATCTACTGATTTACCTTGAAAGAAAATACTACTACCTTTGTCCCAAAATGGTAGCCTGTGATGGTAACTTAACCTTTTTAACATGACTTCTGTTTCTGTCTTGAGTACATCCTAAAAAAGTACATGGACACTTTGAGACATTCAATAACAAATAGTGGAGTAACAATTTGGGATTTTTTGGGGAGGGGTGGGGGACTATAATTTGGAGATCAGCAAAGGTCATTGGATATCAAGCGGTTAGAGCCACTTGGTGTCAACTCTATACACACTTCGCTATACAAGTTGTTGAAAAAAGTAAATCATGGAAAGGATGTAGTTGGTTATGATCAATTTGACGAGTGGGTCTCTAATCTCAATCTGCTTTTATCAGTGGGAGGAGGATAGTAGATAATGTGATGGTATGCCATGAGTTGGCGAACAGATACACAACGGGGTTGAGTAGTCCTAGGTGTTACTGAGGGTAGATCATATATGTCCAAAAAGCTTAAGATTCTGTCCATTGTTTTCTTTTTCTTCTTTTATGTTCTCTCTCTCTCTCTTAGAAATATCCGAAGGATTTCAAGTTTCCTAAAATGTTACTAGCAAAGAGCGTGCTCCAAATGTTAAAGATTAGGGCAATGGTTTTATGGAAGAAACTTTTAAGCTGGAGGCTGTGACCACTCTCATTTTGAAGGCAGAGTGTTGTTGATTTCAAGTATGGCCATCATCTAACTGCTACAGATCCAAGTTTTCATCATCGTCAACGTGAAGGCAATGAGATTATTGTGACCACAACAACCCTTTTCATCATGTGAAGGAAGGATCTACTGTTCTATTATGTGATTTGGAAGGATGCTATCGCATATACCTGATATTCGACATGCTTGCCTGAGGGGTATAGATTCTATAGGTGTGATCCTTTTAGTAACAGTGTCCATTGTACCATATCCCATACCTGAATATATCTCTCACCCATCATATTTTTCTAGGTTTTAGCGCAATACATAAAAGATTAATATATTTTCTAATAAGCCTTCTACTTAATAAGAATCTTAATAAACTACAAATCTTAAGATTTTGAGTGGAACACGCTACTTTCATTAAAGGAGTAGAGGAGCTGATGGTAAAAGAATGGAATTGTCATGTATGGGGAAGATTGCCTCCAGTTATTTTAATTTTCTGCTTCAACAACAGTTTAATGTCCCCAGGACTACATGGAAAGATGCTGGACATTTATTAGGGATCATATGGATTTATGTTCTTTAGTTTCAGCAAGATGCAGAATGGATAATGGAATATTCAGTTTCACAAGCTCTAGTTTTGTTCCAAGTATTGGATCCTAGCCAACTGTTAGACATCTTCTTATCAATTTAGGGAAAGGGTGCTGCCTCATTAAAGAGGTCGAAGCTACCTAGGAGGACCAGGCTACTGCTATTGGGTTACTGTTACAATAATATAGGTTTCCACAAAGTAGTGCACTATGTATGGTGGCTGACGCTGGCCTAGAGTTCTGAGATCAATGAAATTATGAGTTTCTCATTCTAAAGAATCTAAACATTAGAAGATCCCTTATTAAAGAATAGAATCCACCTTGGAAAAACCTTTCTTATATTTAGTAGTACTCAGGATTAGACTTTCACCGGTCTAGAACCAGGAATTAGTGTATTTCTGTTGGTTCACATGCCATGTTTTTGGTCGGAATTTCATCCTTGTTTTTCCTTTTTTTCCCCTTTCTTTTTCATGGGGGGTGGAAGGGTAGGTTGCCTTTTGGTTGTTTTTTGTTCTCCTTCACTCACTTCAGGTTTATCTCCTTAAAGTTTTTTTTCGGTAAGTGAGTGTAGTATAAATCAATCAAGGGTACAGATAGTCCATTTATAGAAAAATAAAAAAACCCGAAATCCCTCTAACCCCTAATCACTCAACCACGATAGGACCAAGAAAAAAAAAGGGACTTGCCACTGAATCAGCCAACATCATAGCTCAGAGATCCACTCAAACGACCATTAGGATAAAAAACACACCACCGAACCCCAAAAAAAAACAAAAACCCCCTACAAAACTCGACAACCTCGAAAAAAAATGGCAAGACCTCCCCTAAACATGGAGGAAATCTAACTCCCTATACACATCCCGCATAGGTAGGATCCAACCAAGTGCAAAGAGGCCACATCAGAGAAAGACTCACCAAAAGTACATCGGGAACTCCTCAAGAACAAAACATGTAAAATACAAAAAGCAACGCCAACAAACTCATGCACCACCCGCATGGAAGGCACCAAAACAAAACTCAGATGGGCAAGCTATGAGGTTCACCTAGCACCAACAAGATCCTAGAGGAGCCTCAGATACAACACCACCCACACGGAACTCGTCAAGCACAGCAACACAACGGGATGGGGGTACATAAGGAGGAGGAACTGATCGCCACAGGATGGAACTCAAGGGTGAGGAAATGAGCGGGGTCTCCATCCTCCCACTGGTACAGCAGAGGTCACGTCAGAACGAGCATTGACCAGCAAAAACGATGAGCGCACAACACACACACACAAACGCCACGATGGACGCACATAGTGTATCTCTCACCACCCACCCACCTCACCTCTGAGAACCCTCAGACCGTGGGAAATGTCCATCCTCACCACTCAAATCACTCACACTCCACTCAGATCACTCATCAGAACCACAACCACTAGAGCACAACGTCAAGAGGAACAAGTCCAGCAGGGAACCTGCAAAAAACTGACAAGCAAGGAAACACATCAGCAACAACACACGTGCGCCTTGTGTCTCCTCACCCTCACGAATGTGGACTCTCAGGCCAAAAGAAAGGCCATCTCACACTCTTAACACCACTCTCTCTGCTCTATCCTCACTCGATAAGACGAAAATGCCCGCACCGACAGCCAAATGATGACACTCGTAATTGCCATGAAATGGAGACGACAAAAGATCCAGGAGGAGCACAGCTGGCCACAACTCCTCCCTCTCTTCCACTTGCACGCCTTAAAAACACAACAAACAGTCAAGCAGATCTATCCAAACCAAGCAACCCAGAAGAGCAACAAAAGACCAAGCCCGGCCCAAAAACAGCAGCCCACTGGCCACTAAAAAAACAGCTCAGGCCAAAACAGCTCAGCATGAGGACCACTAGGATCGTCGCTGGCCTCACTCCTCCGGCCGCTCCCTCTTGCAAGCCCTGATAACACAGGTAAAAGTCAAGCAGACCTGTTTAAAACAAAAGGCCTCCAAAGAGGACAACAAAAGATCATATCCCGCCTAAAAAACAATGGCTTGCCGACCACAAAAACAACCCAGATCAATCATTGCCCTCTCAGTCCCCATCGGATGATGGTCTGGATGCTATTCCTATCCAACCTCTACTTCACCTGGTCACTCAATCGACAACGAATAGCTCTAACAATCTCCGTACACACCGCCTCCCAAGGTCTCACAGGTCTATCAAACCTATGCGAGTTGCGTTCCTTCCACAACATATAGATAGCGGAAGAGAAACACAACCGCATGATATCAACCGATGGAGACCTCCCTCGAATGATCCTAGCGAGAAAGGACGGCCATGAGGCCCAAGTCTGACCAACCCACGGGACACTACACATATTCTGAAGCCTAATCCAAATCTGATAAGAGTACGGACACTGAAAGAAAAGATGTGCATGTGACTCAATCGTACATGGACACAGGCTACACTCCTGAGAAACCCATAAACCCCTCGACACCATCCTATCTCTTGTGCTTAGTCTACCATACACTGCGAGCCGGGTAATAAAGCCAAATCTGGGAATCTGTTTAGGAAACGAAACAATCCTATGTCAGTCCACAGCAAGGGCACGAGGACAAATGGCCTGCCAAAGTGATCTAGTTGAGAAAACCCCCGATCTATCCAGGACCCAACGACTGAGTCTTGACGCCCAGGCTCCAGAACAAAATCTGGCGGCATCCCCTCAATCAGCTCGATGAGATCCCTCGACCTCGCAGCCGACCTCATAGCCGGCCACCTCCATGTCCCCTCGTGAATAATGTCGACAACTCTAGCCTCTCTTCCCAGTTCTGTGACATGGATGACCCGCTCACCTCTCCGAGCAGAAATTGGGCCACTCGGGTGCCACCAGTCCCACCATAAAAATGTAGAAGACCCATCACCAATCTCAAAGCGAATGAAGTCTCTCAACTCCTCCCTAAATCCTAAAAGCTTTTCCAAGTCCAAGAGCCTAAACGTGGAACCGAAACAACCTAGAAATATCGCCCTCCCGACAAGTAGGCCCGGATCCAGAGATGCCATATGGAGGTCTCATCCCCAGTACAAAGAAACCACACTTGTCTGGCCATGGAAACCCTATTCCATCGAACCAGAGACACAAATCCCAAACCTCCCTCTCTCACCGATTTGCATAGTGTATCCCAAGCCACCTTAGCCTCGATGGGCTTCAGCTTAACACCCTACCATAAGAAGCTCCTCATAATAGCCTCAATCACTCTCATGACCCGCTTAGGTAGAATGAAAGTAGACGTCCAAAAAACCTGCATAGAGAACAAGACAGATCGGATAAGCTGAGCTCTACCAGCATACGAGAGGAATCGACACTTCCAAGATTTCACCCTGGCCACCGTCCGATCAATCAGGGGCCTACACTCTGCATATCTCCTTGAAGTTTTCTACTTGCTAGATGATAGCTCAAGTCCAATATGCTAGTATTTTATTAACAAATTAACTTTTTGCAGGATGTATGATTGATTTTGGTAGTGCCTTCACATGATAACTGCATATGAATGCTATTGAAGGTTTCTTTTGCGGAAGGCATGGACATCATATCTGAAGTGACTTGTAGGTTGATAGGTGCTCATGCATATCCTGTATGGATTCCGGTGGTTTCAATTTTGTTTACATATGTTTGAAAGATAATGCTTTGACCTCACAGGTTGGACTTTCAGCTTAGATAAAATAATACTGTGACATTTTGTCGGTCGTTTTTTGTGAAATATCTTTTGCATTTTTCATTTATTTGGGATCTATCTCTTTTAGTGAGCTTTTGTTCAATCTAGAATTTTTTTCTCTCTTTTTGGTGGTCAAAGATTTCATTCAGGAGGCAAGAAATTCTGAGAGGACGGCTAAGAACTTTCGGAACGTTGAAAGGGTCAAAGTTCCTCGAGTCTTCTGGGTAGTGCCCTGCACCTATTTTTCTATTTTTTATTACTTATCCGTGACTTTATCTGTAACTTGAAGGCTTGGTTGCTTTTAAATGGCTTTAATGTTCATGATATGTCTATTTTCATGATATGTCTATTATCATGTCCAGGATTTGACGTCGGACCAGGTTTTGACTATGCAGTTTTGTAGTGGAAGTAAGGTATTGCTTATTTACCTGGTTCTTATGATCAATAGTGGTTTGATTTACCTTGTAAATATTTCCTGAGAAAAGTAATCCAACTAGGTGGTTTCATGGACTTGTCTTCTTCTTGTGACTGGGAACAAAATCCGTCGCCCAATTGGGGCTATTTCCTTGTAGAAGTAGTCAGAGATATTCTTTTTTAAGCTTCTTTTTCTCTTCATGAGCCTGGATGGATATGTTACTTTTTTTAGCCTAAAAATGCACGAGAACAATGAGTGGTTGTACAGTTGATGTTGGATAAACACCAAGGGTGTAATACTGAAGTTTATATCTGTAATAGCTATTTTAAATTGTTTGAGAGCAACCAATATGAGCAGAAAAATACTGTGCATACTGAAAGTGAGAAGAGATTGGATTGTTATATGCTACACAAATTACTATCCAAGGGCTGACAGGGTTGATGACTGAGAAAGTTGATAGCCAAAACAGTAAAACTTGTAAGGTAGTTTTTCTTGGTTTCTTACTGCTATTCTTCCGACCACCAAGTGTGATGTATTCATTAGTACTATAGGTGCATGAAATGATTGCCTATGAAAGAGTTCTGTAGTAAGTTGTTAAATCCTTGTCTTATTTCTATTTCTACATCTCTCTACATCAACAACATATTGTTAGTCATTCAATAGCATATACTTATTATATCTCATGTGCCTGAGTTCACTATGTTATTTTTTATGATTATGAGTTCTAGTTTTCTTTCAAATGATCTTTTACATCAATCAATTTCAGTAAATGCCCTCATGTCATATCCATCATAGTCCATATTGCAATTTATATGGTCATCCAAGAACATCTAAAATGGTCACGTAAATTAATATTATCGACATATTAGCTTATTTAAAATCACTATTTTCTCCATGAGGTGAAAAAATGAATAGATTGCACTGTAAAAAATCACAGTATTGATTGTTTCCTGAAAGAAAATACATCAAAAGCCAATTAAAGTGTTGTACAATGTAATTTCTTTTCATTTTGAAGGATAATTCTGCCATAAAAGATCTCATGCAATAAGAGGAAGAAAAGAGGACAAAAATGTAATCTCTTGTTATTCTTTGAGTTTATTTATGCGAGTGACAAATGCATCTTTGTGATGTGTGCGCTAGGACATTAGAGCCCGTGCATTGCCGTCATTGTTTAGATTTTTCGTTCATGTATTGCTATATTTATTATTATATATAAAGTTTTCTGCTCTATCTTAATCATCATCATCATTTTCTTAATCTTTCTGTGTTACACATCTTTGTGATGTGTGCGGCCGACCCCACCTGTGGGAATAGGTTATGATGATGATGATGATGATGAGTCTCTCCTAATATCCCTCTTCCTATACTCATGGAAAATGATGTTTCACTTCGTATTCCCATCTCCTGACAACTTTTTTCCCTTATGCCCCACAGTCAGCTGTTGGCCCTCAATGTAGACTAGGGAGCTAAGGAGTTGGTTGCAACTTGCTACCTCTTGTCTTTCATAACTGCTTGTTTTATGATCTAACCAAGAATATGATCATTGATCATGTGCTGATGTGAACATGTTCTTCAATAGGTAACTCAGAGTGGGCACCTCTAGCAACTTTAGTTAGCTCCTCGATCTCTATTATGTACCGGCAATCTTGAATTTTACATCATCATCTATTCTTTATAAAAGGTCACTAACTTGATTTGGTCTATATAGCTAGCTAGTACAGACTGTACAGTAACAAAAAGAAAGCCTGCATTCTTTGGTGGCTTCAGGTGTCATCTTCCCCTGCAGTGTCATTCTCTTTTTGCATTTCCTTTCAAAAGTGTTATTGTCAGCCATTGAATGTTTCCTTGCATTCATTCTCTTTTATGGGGTTGATGGTAAATTTGGAGATTGATCTTGTAGCACTTGATGATAAGCATCAAGATATCCTTTCTTCCTAGGGCATGATATCATGCACGAGCTTGATCATGTAGTGCAGTAGCTAAGGATGACACAGCTGCTACTTGGCTTTTCGCGATACTTGGGACCATATAGTCGATCTTATGTTGTTGCTCTATATGCTAGTTCTTGGATCTTGTAGCAGTTCCTTGCTGACTTGGCATTGCAATGACTTTTGCTGTTGATTATCAGCTGATTATCTAAGCTTGTTTCCGATGCCCATTTTTGGCTCAATTACTTGACTAGTTACACTTGCCATGAAACTATAAATTCATAGGTATGTCACTGGAGATCATTCCAGATTGTGACCGAACTTGCCACAGAGATTTAGCATGAAAACAATGCTAACACTCAACTATGCCTTCATAGATAGGAAAACAAGTTTCAACAGAAACTTAATCAAAGGGAAATTTTATTATCTTCAACTATATGTCTAAGATGACACAACAAAATACATATTTCTAATAAATCCTTACTGGAAGGAAAGTACTAGAATTAGAACACTCTAGCTAAAAATGGAAATTAAGACGAGCAAAGATGTTCTAAATAAGGAAAGGAAGTAAGAGAATAATTATTTGAGGATATTCTATTCTATATCCTCCAAAGAATTCATGCCAACTATAAGACGACCTTCGTCAGAATTCCCTGCAGGGCACAGGCAGTCAACTTAGTCATGCTTATTTAGGTTTCTTGTGGTTCTATTGCTGAATCACCGATGTACTACCCCTACAAAGTAAAATAATTTTTTCTGTTACTAGTGTACTTGAACGTCATCTATAAAATAAAAATAAAAATGAAGTGACACGATGATTTCAAGTAACTTGTTTGCTTGTTTGTTTTTGAGAATCTTCTCTTCTATTCTGTCAGATAGATGATATAGAGTTTTTGAAGGAAGCAGGAATAGATCCAATACAGGTTTGTTCTCTGCAGCCTTTTTTAGTTATGGGGCAATTCACCTCATGGAGTACATGGTGATTCTCTGATCCTAGTTATTCTCTTTTGAAATGTCCTTACCAACCTTAGACCACTATGCAAACAAAAGTATCTGGCAAATTGGTGAAGTTTCCTGGATGGGGTGGACTAATTTCGTTGTTAGGAATTATGGTTTTAAATGCTTTACAGGTTGGTAAACTGTTATCCGAAGTATTTGCAAGTATGATTTTCATTCATGGTTTTGTGCACGGTGATCCACATCCTGGCAACATTTTAATTTCCCCAGAAGCCAAGAAGGGGTTCAGTATAGGTGGGTGCATTTATTAATTGTCATCTGGATGTTTCGTTACTGATGCAAAATGCTCTGTCCTGCACCTTTTCGCCGTTGATGAATTCCATCCGTGTTGTTAAAATTTTTTAGTGCTTCTAGACCATGGTTACTATAATGAATTGGATGAAGAATTCAGACTGGATTTCTGTCAGTTGTGGAGGGCATTTATTCTTCAAGACTCAAACAAATTACAGCATTTGGGTGAAAGATTTGGTATCGGGAAGTACTCTAGATATTTACCTCTTATATTCACTGGAAGAACAATCGACAGGAAAGTCTTTCTTTTATTTATTCATCTCCAACATGAGAATTATCTCCCATTTGGTTGCACTAGGCATTTAAATCATTCCCATCGCATGTCTGCCTATCTATTCATGCATGCAGGATATTTCCATGCCAAGTGATTTTTTTGGTCTCTACTCGGTGCATCTTGCTAGTTCTATTGTGTGTATGGCTTTGATGTGCTGCCACTAAAATAAAATTATAGCCCATTTTATTCTTCATATCCACAAACCTTCTAAAGTTTATAAGAAGCTCTTGTATCTGCAGGGTTAAGGGGGTTTTGGACTTGCAAGATTCTTAATTCCTCGAGCTTATAGGAGACTAGAATGAGAAATAGGATGCCCAAGGCACCGTGTTAATAAGTGTGGCCCTTGCTAGCACCTCAGTACCTGGTCCTGGGGATAACATTCAACCCCTTGGGCTTGGACCTTGCCACCTGGATGACGGCACCTCGTGCACCTAGCCCTATGCCTTGGCATGAATGGAGATGTCCACCTCATGTGCCTCGCCTTTTTTGTGTGAAAGAATTATTGTCGCTATAGAGCCTAGATGTTGATTGCCATAAAGTAGGTGAAATTATTGAAGAAAAAAAGGCCAAAATAAAAAAGAGAGTGGGTAGTCGGGATGCATTTATGCACATGGATAAATGCTTATAGAGCCTAAGCTTTGGGGAGAGTTTGTTTTGGATATTGAACCTTGGTTTATACAATAAAGCAGTTTGGTGTTTGAAATCTAAACTGTCATTATAGTAGAGTATACGATCATACGGTTGTTCAATGCATAGGACTTTCTGTGGACTAACCCATACACCATATTAAGTTGTGTAAATAACAATGAAGTACAATACATAAAAATGAGCAATTATAGGTAAGCTTAGGGAGTACACCTTTTTTTAACTGCTGTGGCTAAGAAATGCCTCTTTAAATTGTGTACACCTATTGTCTTTTGTGGAGCAGACTCCTGAGGTTCTGGGGCTTCATGTTTTAAATAGGTGCTTATCAGGACCTGGAGCCTGTTTGGTATCAGGTACGGAAAGAGTGGAATTATGAACAAAAGAATGAAAAATAAGGAATGAGAATAAGCAGGAATCACTATTTTCCCTTCAGAATATAAATGAGTGTGGGAACAAAGCCACCAACCACCCAAGGAGGCCATAGTTGGACTCCTTGATAGTTGTCGAAAGCTAAAGGCATCTTCCTCTCCCCCGGCCGTCAAATGCTGTTATCAACCTCCATGAGTGTCGGGCAAGGCCAAAGGAACAAGAGAGCTGGAAGAGGAAGAACAGAGAATGAATAGGGGTGGCTGATGCCCCTCACTAGAGAGCGTTGATGTTGTTGACTTAATGGGGTCATGGATGGAGCATGGTGGAAGTGGCGGGTTGGGGGTGGACATCAATTGCATTTGTTTGATTCCCATACCCTCAAATGTGAAACACCTCCCCCCCTTTTTGGATTGAACCCCGTTTCATTTTTTGTGGGCTTCGCTTCCCTTTCCCGTTCCTCCTGAAACAAACCAGGATGTTTGGTAAATGAAGTGATGATTCCCATCCCTGGGATGAGCTGGTCGTTTCAAAGCTACATCACAGTTCTCATCTTGACGACTGTTTTATGTTTGAAGTGCTCTCTACTAGTGTCGATCTCCATTGCAGCCCTTTGTCAATCTTTTCAACTTTTTGTCACTTTCCTACATCTTACAGTAAATCAGCTCTCGGGAAAGAGATGTCCACGGAAGAGAAAAACACAGTAAAGACAGAGCTGAAGTCTTTTAAGATGGAGGACATTTCTTCATTCATGGAATCCATGCCACTTGATTTTCTAACTATATTGCGCACAGAGTATGTTGAAGTTTTACTTTTGAGGCACATCTGATTTTAGCATTCTTCATGCTGATGTTGTTTTTCCTGGTTCAGCGGACTGTTAAGATCTATTCTCAGCAAATTGGGAGCTCCTCATCATATCAGGCTTCTAGCGTATTCCAAGAATGCAGTATATGGTCTGTCTGTGACAAGGAATACGGAATCTGGTATACCATTATTTCCTTTAGGTGAACGAACCTTGTTAAGCATTCACACTTCACAGTTATGATTGAGCCACTAATTGAATTGGTTGAATGATTCACCTTGTTTGGTTATTTTAGTGCACATTGTTGTCCTATTGGAGTAACCGGACATATTGAAAACATTGAACGTGCATCTTATTTGCAAGAAGCAACTTCTTGTCAGTAAGATAATTCTTCCAATGCACGAAAAGAGGGAGTCAAAAGGATCTTAATTTTGCCTATGATTTATAATTATTTGGATGTTCTATATCAGACGGAATAGAGGACAGAGATATTATTGTCCAACCCTACTTAGTAGGAAGTAGTTGTGCTAGGAGTAGCAAAAAAAGTTGGCAAGTGGGATTGAATCCTCATGACCTATATGGGTGACTATGCTTGTAGCCTTTGTTGATGTGGTTGTATAGATTATCATACAATAGATTTATTATCATATGATGGTACATGATTACTACAGTATAGTATAGTTTTTAGATTTATGGTTTTTTGGGCGGTCGAGTCCCCAATTTTCATATGTCCGTGGCCTTTATTGCTATGTTTTTATACATTCTTATACATTGTTACTCAGTAGTATACAATGCATTGTTATATTATTTATTATTTATTGTTCTTGTATTGCTTTATATTTTTGTCTATTATTTTGTAGCTCAAACCTAATTTTCTGATTAAGTTTAGGACGTTAGGTAGCTAATGATCAGTGCACTAAAATTGTCATATTTTGTGTGCATGTATCACACGGATACATGTGATCGATCCTACGTGTTGGTGGTGGAGGTCATGACTTGTCCAGTCACGGTTAATGTTTGTATCTGATGTTGCAGTTTGGTCACTGAGGGGTTCTTTCTCTAGCTTGAAGTCGAGTTTTGATTACTTTCAACTGAGGTGCCTTCTGGGTAAGAAGGATGTGCTTATTTGCTCGAGTATCCGTCTTGTTGAATACCCTGAGAATAATAGACAATCATCGTGCTGCAGGGTTACTAGAGTTGGTTTCCCAGATGGAGGAGGTGAGACAACTATTGGTCAGAAGATTAAAGGGCTTACTTCCTGGAGCTTCCCGGTTTGCTTTCTCGTATCTGAACACAAAGTCAATAGTGAAGGATGTATAAGATTATACTCTTTGCTAACCATTGAGTTGAAGATTTCACACTTGGCTTGCTTTGTCTTGATAATGAGAGAACTCGACTTGATTATTGCACATGAAACTTTGAATATTAAAGCTATTTTTATCAACTTTTAATTTTTGGAAGCGCGTGATGTAACAATTCAATAGTTCATAGTTTTCAAATTATCGGCTTTGGTTATTTCTGGGCTGCACTGTTTTCCCATGAATCGTCTTTTCGAGATTATCTTTCTACATTATATTTCTCTATCCCTATATAATAGCATCTTTAGTGGTACATGACAAAAAAAAAAAAAAATATAGCAGCAAAAAACTCTAAAAGCTAATATATAAAGTGATTTATTAGGATATGAGCAAGGTCCACGGTGAAGTAAAAACGGAAGCTCAAGGAGAGAAAGAGACCGGCTTCTCTAGGGTTCCGGTTAGGCGAGGAAGAGCAAAGATGGAGGCGATGAGTATGAAAATAGCACATCACAAGGGGTATGAAATTGTACCTGTTTCGTGGATGAAAACGAAGGAGACACGACACTATCAACTGATCTGAAATTACGAGGCCGAACAAAAATTCTATGGATTATGAAACTGCTGAATGGGTTGATGAATTCCAAATGGAGATTTCAAATTAAACTCCCTCCTTACAATGAAAAAGTAGGACCATGAACCTCAAAATTCCTGCATCCCAAATCCATCAGCAAAGACATCCGCAAACAAGGAGCCCCATGACCAATCCCTGCAAGCCCACAGCAGCAAGATGGATCAGTTCCAACTCCCATCCTGAAAAGCCTTACAGACAGCACAAACTCTAGAAGACGGGCAACACGCCGCCCGAGTCCACCACCAAGCAGGTCATCTTTGGCCTCTCCCTCTGCCTCACAGGAGGTGCAACAACCTATCCGCAAAGCTCACCCCCATCCCTTCATCACACCAGCTCACCGGTCCCTACACACAAACCATCAACAGTATCCCATTCACTGAAAACAGCCCCTCCTCCACACAGATCAACAGGTTGAAGTCAAAAGGCCCTTCTGCAAACACTCCCTACATCCGGGGTCTGATGATGGAAAATACATAAATTTCTTTCCCTCCAAACGTCATACACAATTGCCGCAAAAGCCCCCCTACGCATCTTTCCCAATTTTGTCTTCCATCTTCCAACCTTCACAATCCACTTCATCACATTGCTTCAGCTTAATGGAAGATTACACCTCCATGAAAGACTCACAGCAGGCAACACTGCCTGCAAAACCACCTGCGAGAAAGGACAAATAAAAAACAGATGATCTCTCGTCTCCCTCTCCCTTCTACATAAAATGTTATACCCCGGGTTTTATGGTCATTTTTATATTGACTTATGCTCATTATGTTTGATTTATCATGTTGAGAAATTTTCGTTTTCCGATGAATAGTGTTTTACGTGAATAGTACTTTCGGGTTTTACGTAGCCGTTTTGCTACTTTTTGCATCGCATGTCGTACGATTATTTTGATGAGACGAGTCTTTTGAGTACCATATTGACGTGTTTGGATTTCCCGGATTTTTCAGGATTTGGCGGGTCGTGATTTAACGGTTTTTCGATATTTTGAATTTGGGTTCGTTAGAACCGTGATTTTATTTCATGATTTATGGTGGTGAGTTTGAGGCATTTCGGATTAGTCTGCACGCATGATTTGATTATTGGTTTTTAGCCCTCTTTGTTGACTTTTTCAACCATGCATTTATTATGGAGGGGGGTTGAGTATCAGCTTGGTTTTGTGAGTTGTCTCATGGTGGTTGGATGAGGCTTTCCACCACCCTTTTTGTGCTACCATTAGCCGAGATAGGGGAGGGAGAAAGGGATTAAAGGATTATAAATACAAAGGAAGAGGAGAGAAGAAGAAGAAGAAGGAAAAGAGGGTGATTTCTTGGAGATTTTTGGGTTTCCTTAAGGATTGGACTTGGAGTGAGCTTGGAGATTTGTTTAGAGGGATCATTGGCAGCTTCTCGAAGTCTTGGAGATCACCTCATTGCTTGATTTTAAGGTATGTGTTGGTTTAAGTTATGGTTTTCCCATGATTTCGTGACTTGGAAGGATTTTTTATTATGTCATCTTTAGTTTGGAATAAGATTGAGGTTAGTAGAGGTTTGAGGATGGTTTGACATGTTTGCTTGCACTTGTTTGATGTCTTGGATCCATGTATTTATTTAGTTTTCACATGATTCATGAGTTGGATTGATTTTAGGTTGATTTAGTGTATTTTAGATTTTTAGGAAGTTGATTTTGAGTTTGGATTTGATTGGGTGATTCATGGAGGTTTGGCATGTTTTGTTGGATGTTTTTTGCCTTGTGGGATGTGTTTTGGCCATGTGTTGGTGTGAGTTTGTGATTGTTTCTGAGTTCACAGTGATTCTGCAGCTATTCTGCAGAATCGTCGGGCACCGGTCGACCGGCTTTTAGCCTGGCGGTTGACCGACATTTTAGAACGTTCTCTGGATTTTTATACATTTTTGGGTGGTCGACCGGTTGTGGAATGGAGTGGTCGACCGCTTCCCCTGTGTTTAGGAATCCATTTCTTTTGATTTTTGAACTTTGTGAGATTGGTTCCGAGGGTCGGGAGTCGACCCGAGACCCATCCTAGAGGGTCATTGAGGTGTAGAATAAGATGTTTTGAGGTTGTTTGGCTTGTTGATTTGGTTTTTTGACCGATGAGTGGGATTTGAGACTTTTGTCCATGATTGTATATCAGGGACCGTTGGTGACCCCATCGAGCGACTCGTGCTCGGGTAATCAGATTTTTTGTGGGGATTTATTGCACTTGCTCAGGTGAGTTGATGTACGGACATTGGTGCATGAATGGCCGGTATTTCTCATTAATTTCCCATGCTTTATATTTGTATTTGGTTTTGTTGAAAAAACCATTTATAATGAGATGTTGAGTTTCATCGATTCATTTTAGGGCTTTTATGCCTATTGAGTTTAGGACATGGGATATGG
>JAOWBR010224151.1:0-17416 GCA_028571145.1 Dionaea muscipula
TTAAGTTTGAGCTAATCCTTGACTAAGCTTAGGGAAGCTTGTTCAAGGATTGAAAAAACCAATCTAAACTTTTATTTAATGATGGTTTACCCCTTGCACCTTGAAGCAAGGAAATGATAGGTGGTTTAGCCCTTGCATCATTGTAAGCAAGAAAGGGATTGAGGTTTATCTCTTGCACCTTATCAAGAAGGGAATTTGTATGTGATAGGGTTTTATCTCTTATAACCGATAACAAGAACGATTTAGTGGAAGTCCTTAGGCAAATCGCCTAAGAAGAGAGGACGTAGTACATTGGAGTCCTTATTCCTCCTTTGGGTGAACCTCTATATATTGTGTGTTCTTATTTGCCCTTGATTGCTTGATCGATTACATTGATTGATATCCATCCATTGAAATCAAGTAGGTTGTTGCTAATAGAAACCGACATTTGTGAAAAAGGGGAGATTAAGTTGATTGAATACCGCTTAGTCTTATTCACCCCTCCTCTAAGACTACTTTCACGTCTATCATGGCCGGTGGCTGCTTCTTTTCCCCATCACTCACCGTGGTTCTTCTGGCGGAGGATTTGTCATTATTTGTTAACTCCTTCCCGCACCTTAGTGAGATTGCTCCCACCATCTTTAAGTTGTTGTCGGTATTGCTTGGTAGGGTACCTGGGGCACGACTGCTCAGCAGGCCCGCGATCTGCCCAAGTTGAGTTTCCAGGTTCTTTATGGATGCTTCCTGGTTCTGCATTCGGGTATCCTGGTTCTGCATCCGAACATCATGGGATTGCATCTTTTTATCCATTGTGTTCATGAACTGAGACATCGTTTCCTCCAACGATGGCTTTTGCGCTGGAGGCAGTGCCGAAGGTGCTCCAGGTGGTTGTTGTAGTGGTGGCTGGTATGGCGGTCAGTATGGTGGTTTGTAGACTTTTGGGGGCTGGTCATTATATGGAGCAAAGGGGGGTCTAGGCTGATATTGTTTGTGTGAGACAAAGGTGGGCCGGCTTGGGCCAGGTTGATACGGTGGTTGAGGTCGAGGTTGTGGTGTAGTGGAGGATTGCCCCTTCCATGAATTGGTTCGGGCAGCATAAGGTTGGCCAACATAGTTTACGGCCTCTTCCCCTGCCGCCGCGGCTTCCTCGTATTACTCCAAAGTCATACATTGTTCTTCAAGGGTATGGGTGACGCCATACTCTTGGCATGTGGGTAAGGAAATTGCCGCTACAGTGAGGTTGGCTAGGTTTTTATTCAATGCTTCCAACTGGGTGGTTTATTGTTGTTAGTGTTTTGTGAGGTTTTGAATCTGGGTTTTTAGTTCGGTTATGGCTGCAGATTCTAGATCGCTGGTTACTTTGGCAACACTTGCCACTTCAGACGACCTGGATAATGGCTTTTCATTAGCGCTAGCATACTGGTAGCTATTATTAGCCATGTCCTCTAATATTTCCCATGCATCATTGAGCATTTTTTTCATGATAGAGCCTCCTGCGACGGCGTCTATTATGGATTTGTGAGAGTTCCGTAGCCCATGATAGAAGGTTTGGATCTGTAGCCACTTGGGCACATCATGGTGAGGAAGTGCCCTCAAGGCCTCCTTGAATCGTTCCCACGCGTCATATAGTGATTCTGATTCCTTTGGGGTGAAATTCGTGATATTTTTTCGTAGCATGGCGGTTTTTAAAGGTGAGAAATATTTTTTCCAAAAACTTTTTTGCTAAGGCGTCCCATGTAGTGATACTTCCTGGTTGTAAAGAGTTCAGCCACGTCTTGGCCCTCCCCTTCAGAGTGAAGGGGAAAAGTCGCAAACGAATGGCGTCATTACTTACGTTGTTAAGTTTGAAAGTATCACAAATGCCCAAGAAGTCAGAGATGTGCATGTTTGGGTCCTCATCTGGTAGCCCATGGAATTACACGCCATTCTGAATGCATTGGAGCGTGGAACTTTTTATATCAAAACTTTCAGCTGCCACGGGCGGTCGGACTACAGCCTCCCGTACCCCATCGAGGGTAGGGAAACTGTAATCCGCTAGGAGGCGATTTGCCTCGTCGTCAGCAGCATTGTTACCAACTTGTGCCATGTCAATATTGTGCAATTGACCGGCTTGATTAGCTCGTCTGTGCCTCCTCCTGATTCCCCTTGCTCTCCTTTCTATTTCAGGATCTATCTCTGTGAGCAACGATGGCTCCGAGTTTGATCTTGTTAGCATAAGCTATAGAAAGTGAGAAGGGTATCCAGAGGGTGGTGTAGAAAATAAATAAAGAATTTTTTTAAAAAAAAAAAACTGAGGTTCCAGTATAGATTTGATTTCTGCCGTTTAAACTAGCTCCCCGACAACGGCGCCAAAAACTTGACAGATCGTTTATTCCTCGCGATGGAGAAATTCATGACGTGAGTGTCACTCGCAAGTGCACGGTCTATCGCGTAATATAAAAGATATCGAACCCACAGGGAACTAGGGGAGAATATCAAGTCTCTTTACTGAGAATGCTTAGTCGGGCAAATAAACAGAAGGTGCCGAGTAGGAACTACTCGACAAGGTGAAATCGTTGGGGTTTAAATCACTACAAAAGGAAACTGGTAATGAAAACGAACTATAACTTCTCTTAGACAAAGACCACTGGCATCGCCACTACCCGATGGTCACAGTGTAGCCACGAGCTGGGATCAATCTTGCTATCCAGACCTCTATCCCCAATGGTCATGGTGGATAATTTCTAAATAGCGAAGATCTTGAAGCAAGGGTCCTCGTGGATGGTCACGTTGAGGTTACTTGCAACATGAAATCCCTCGTGTTTAATTCCAGAAAAGAAGGAGTGGAAAAGAAATACGGATGACAAAGTAAAAGCAAAAGCTAAAATAACTAAAAGGTGCAGATTGCAAGAACAGAAGCGAAAGTGCTGAAATATAAAGAACTACGGCGTGTGAATCTCTTGGTTGGAGTATTCAGTTACCGAGGGAAGAGTTAATAACTGATGCAAGAGTTCCTAACTTGTCACTAGAAAGGTTCTCTTTATTAGGAACCACCAATTGTCACTCTTGGGGGATTTCTACTTCAAAAACTCGACCCCCTTTACAATCTATTGGGGTGGTCTTTTATATTCAGGGGGCAAGTTTGTGAGGGGTACAGATGGTGAAAGCGATGAATCAGTGGTCTTGAGATAAACGAAGTTGGGTACGGATAACACTGTACCGCCCCTTCGGAGTAGGCTGGTCTTCAGGTTTTCCAGAAAGTCGTTTTTGTCTTCATCTTCTTTATGGCAGGCCTCCGTGCACGGCGTGTCAGGGGTATGATTCCGCGTCGTGGTAGTGAACTTAAGTGCAGTGGGGGAAGAAAGGGATTCCTCTTTAAATTTATTGACACAGGTTGCTAGTGTGGCGTGCTCTGAGAGGTTCCACTCTTATCTCTGTTTGCTTGGGCTGAGACGTGTGAGGGTCTTATCTCGAAGTCCAGGTTGTCGACTCCTTCCTCCTTTCTTGGGGTACTATGAAGATGCAAATGAGGGGGTTTGGTGCGTGTCGGTGTGCTCCTGATGTCTCTGGATGTCAAATTCCATCTTGGTGCGCCATGGGATGCCTCTGGTGGTGGCGGCTATACTAGCTTGAGTTTAAGAAGCTCTCTTGTGTTGCTGGAAATTTAAGTATTTGTTGCGATAGAGAAAGGTGTTTCATGGTAAAATCCTCTCCCCGGGGTCTTTCCAGGTGCTGTTGGATTTCGTATTTTTGCTTCTTTAGTGCTGGAGTCTTTTAGAATTTCCTCGTTTCCTTCTGTGGCGGCTCAGTTCCTGCAAAGATGAGAATTTTCATCATAGATTCTGTTCTTTTGCCCAAGTTTTTATGGTAAAGTTATCAGAAGGGAGATAGAAAAATGCATCATTTTATGGTTATATCAGTGAGCTGCTATTGTTATCCCGTGATTCAGGTTCCGATGTGGTCTGCGGTGTGTGGTGAGCACGGATTGAGAGTTAGCTTCTTTCGACACTCCATGTGAGGGGATGTACACTAACCTATACCTTTTACGTGTCATGATTTGCTATCTAGTACCTCTACCGTTGGCATACGCGGTATTCTTATATATTGATGAATAGTCCACATGTCAGTTTCCTTTCCACGGTCTACGGACCGTGGCAGTGTTATCTCCCCTATTTTCGGCTACGGCCTAGTTACGATGCTATCCTTTTGCATGTGGACTTGTATTGTTGCTCTCATTTCCATTCCATTGGCATGTCATAATGTTGATGACTTAGGCATAGGGGGTGGTGGCCTTTATGTCCGATATAGTGAGTGGATCCGAAGTCTAGAGGGGAGACTCTAGCTGTTTAGGGAATATACCCCCTAGGGTGACCCCGACGTCGCAACGTCCGTAGGGTTCTGTTGCGCCATAGTTGTCCTTGATGGATCTACCAGGATGGTTTCCTACCCGGTGGCCATAGCTAGGGGAGAAATGTCTGGTTAGATTAGGTACCCTAAACAGATATGCATGTACACACCTATATGGACATTGATCCGTTATTAGTATATATTTATACTCTTGCTGCATGTTTTCCCTTCGTGGATTATGGTATGTCAAATGGACGGTTTCTGTTTACTTTCTGTCACTTTGCCTAGTGTGGTTGGTGGTCCTATTTTTTCGGGTACCTACGTGCGGAACTTTGTCCCGGCGAGTTATAGGTATTGTGGTCTGGTTTATAAGTTTGATTTTATCGCCAACTACACTTAACTAGTTTTAGCCATTTTGTTCTTGATTTAGTATGCCACTAGAATGTTTACTGACTCGTGTACATCCCCCAATTGAACAATTTGACGCAAGTGATCAGGTTGAGAGATAGGAGCATGTCGCGGGAGAAGGAGCACATCTCTTAGGATCTTTTCCTTGCTTTTCATGCATCTTTTTGGGTCTCGTTCATAATTTCATTTGAGCTACTTTAAAACTCTAGAGACTTGACTGTTTGGAACACTTTAGACCTTAGACTTGTGGTTGTGTTCCCTGCGTGGGTTTTTGAGCATTTTTTACCCCTGCGAGGGTTTTGGCACTTTTCCCGACATGGGTTTGGATTTGATGATTTCCCCTTAGCGGGTCTACACTTTCTTCCGCATGTTTAGTCGCTTTCTCTGATGATTTGATTTATGATTTAGGGTTTCCCCGAGGATTGGGTTTTGCCATTTTAGACTTACATGGCACATGGGTGACCCCTACGGGTCACCTGTCGGTCCCACCCGGGTTGGGGTGTGACACCAAAGACTCCACAGTTGAATGAGATACCAAAGAGGATGAACTGAACGGTGATGGAAAGGGTAAGATGTTTGCTCTCATAATCCAATTTGCCAAAGACGTTATGGGGTGAAGCTTTGGCATTAGTCGTCTATGTGTTGAACATGTCTCAGTGTATTCCCTTAGGCCTAGATGTGTTTGATAGCGTTTGGTTTGGCAAATC
The DNA here is from genome assembly GCA_028571145.1 of Dionaea muscipula. Lineage (NCBI taxonomy): Eukaryota > Viridiplantae > Streptophyta > Magnoliopsida > Caryophyllales > Droseraceae > Dionaea > Dionaea muscipula. The sequence goes on from JAOWBR010224151.1 coordinate 5,421, forward strand.
AGTATCTTATGGACACTTGTATAGTTTTGGTAATACTGTCTATATTCATGTATCCAAAGTTGAGCGTTCCAAGCTTGATCTTAAATCAATAAAATGTGTATTTTTTGGGTATGGATTGGATGAGTTCGGATATAGACTCTATGATCCAGTGGGTAAGAAGATCATGCGGAGTAGAGATGTCATCTTTGATGAGAGTCTGACGGGTACGGAGCCAGAACATCAGTCGGGGGAGAATGAGGCTGAAATGCCTAAGACGGTGATTGAGCCTATAACTCTGGAGCCGTCTAGCCAGACGGAGGTGCAAGAAGTGCTGTCTACCTCTCATGATGAAATAGGATAGGAAGTACTATCTATGCAGCAGGACCTGTCTATGCCAGTGGTACCCAGACAGTCTGGACATGTACAGAGAACCCCCAAACGGTACCTAGAACTTGAAGCTATGGTGTTAGATGATGAGGGAGAGTCTGAGTCCTATCATGAAGCATTGGAAGATGCTGATAGGGAAAAATGGCTTGAAGCCATGGATGATGAGATGATATCTCTCATCAAAAACAATACCTTCGAACTTGTTGAGTTGCCAAAAGACAGGAAAGATCTGAAGAACAAGTGGGTGTATTGTATCAAGACGGGTGAGCTGGATGATAAGCCAAGATATAAGGCCCGTCTAGTAGTTAAAGAATTTTCACATAAGAAAGGTATAGACTTTGAGGAGATTTTTTCTCCAGTTGTGAAAATGTCCTCAATTCGAGTGGTTCTAGGACTGGTTGTTAGTTTAGACCTTGAAGTTGAGCAGATGGATGTGAAGACAATATTTCTAAATGGTGATTTAGAGGAAGAGATCTTCATGGAATAGCCTGTAGGGTTTGTTGAGAAAGGTAATGAAAACCTTGTGTACCGTCTGAGAAAAAGCATGTATGGTTTGAAGAAAGCATCATGACAGTGGTATAAGAAATTTGAGTCTACCATGGTTGAACAGGGTTACTCAAAGACAATAGCTGATCAATGTATGTTTGTTAGACGGTTCACTGAAAATGATTTCATCATCTTGCTTCTCTAAAGAAGTAAAGAAAATTTTGAAAGGATTGAAGAGCTAAAGAAGGGGCTGAGCTTGTTCTTTGAGATGAAAGATACGAGTCCAGCCAAGAAAATTTTCGGTCTTCAAATTGTCAGTGACAGACGTCAAAGAAAGCTCTTTCTTACTCTGGAGAAGTACATTGAGAAGGTGCTCAGATGATTCGATATGGAAAATGCCAAGTCGGTAGCTACACCATTGGCTAATCATTTTTCATTGAGTCACTCTTAATCTTCACAGACGGTAGAGGAGATGAAAATGATGAGTGGAATACTGTATGCTTCAATAGTCGTTAGTTTGATGTACGCTATGATTATTACACGACCAGATATAGCTCATGTAATGGGAGTGGTCTATCGGTACATGTGTAATCTCAGAAAAGAGCATTGGAAAGCTGTGAAGTGTGTCTTCAAGTATTTGAAAGGAACTTCCAGTTTGGGAGTTGCTTAGGGGAGACGGGACTTGTTCTGACAGGTTATACAGACGCGGACAGGGCTAATGACTTGGATTCAAGGAAGTCAATGTCTAGGTATTTGATCACTTATGCTAGGGGAGCAGTGGCATGGCAGTCGTAACTTCAAAAGTGTGTGGATTAACGGAAGCCGAGTTCATAACTGCCACAGAAGCGGCAAAAGAATTACTTTGGATGAAGAAGTTCTTATCCGAGTTGGGGTTTGAACAGGGGAGGCATGTATTGCATTGTGATAGTCAGATTGTAATTCATCTTGCCAAGAATTCTTCATTTCACTATAAATTCAAATATATAGATGTGAGGTATAATTGGATATAGGATGCTTTGGTGGAGAAGAAGTTTGAGCTAGAAAAGATTCACACGGACGTGAATGGGGTCGATATGATAACAAAGGTCTTGATTTCAGAGAAATTCAAGTTTTGCCGTGATTCAACAGGTTTGACTAAGTTTACTTGTCACAAGTAAAAAGGGGGAGTTTTATTGATGTTTTCAGCTTATGCCAAGGTGCTGACTAAGGGGCTAGAAGGCTGCCTCGTCTATGATTGCTAAGACGTGGAGTTAGCAATGTCTGTACATAGAAGCATAGAAGGGTACTCAGAAGGTAGACGATAGTGTTGTCTGTATGGTCAGTTGAGTAATACCAGACGGGTGTCACGTCTGGGTTGCCATGCTAGACGGAGTTCGGTTTAGTATTGAAGCAAGACGGTGAATGTCAGCTTGAAGCTTAAGACGGTGTGGAGCAGGAGTTGCTGCTAGACAGGGGGGGCATTGATGCACGCTAGACGGTGCTTTGATGCTCTGCTTGGTTTGAAGGTAGACGACTCAACAGTAATGTTAGACGGCGTCACCGTCTAGGTATAGCAACAGTTGTATGTTTTTCTTAATAGCACGTGTTTTGGTCCCCACTTTAGTTGTAATTGATTTATGTAGTGATGACACATGTATTGATCCCCTCCCCTTGCTAGCTAATTTATTATAAATAGCTAGGTGGTGTTTAGAGTTTTAGAGCTCTAGCATCAGTTTTTCGGACTTGTGAGGTTTTAGCTTGTTCCCCAAGTCATTTTTGTATTCCTCTTGGTAGTGAGAAGATAGAGTAGCGAAGAACCGCCATAGTTCTCTCGCTCATTTATCTCTCTGATTTGTGCGTGTTGCACTTCTCCATTGTTGTGCTCGTTGATTTGAGTGTGAGGATCAATTCTGTCGGTAATCATGATCGTATTGCCGTGGTCCATTTCTCATCACCAACATGTATAAGGTCTGCAAAACTATTTATATTACTATGAGGCAGACCACCACGTGTTACGGTAAATTGGGGGAATTGGGTAAAGCATTACTCGGTTATTAAAAAAAAAAAAAGGAAGCCCGAATTTGAGGCTGCACCTGGTAAGGTTGTACTTCCACAAGTGAGAATACAGGGAATGGATGCGATCGAGGAACAGATCGCTTTGTTTTTCCATTGGAATGGCGGAGACGGCTGAGGCAGCAGCAGTGTTACCACAAAGTACCATCCCATTGTCTAACCTAAAATATTCCACCTAAAAAGAAAGAGATTATCAAGTGATCTGGATCTCGCTGAATGAAACTTTCATGACTCTAGCATGAAATATGTTCATTGGATAGGGAGAGGAGAAGGCTGAACTCCCGTATCCTCTGCAAAGCACTTCAAACATACATGCAAGACGTACTGTAGACAAACGGTATATGGTTTTACTTGGTAAAGATCTATGTAGTGAAAGAAGTATTGACCTGGTCTTCGAATAATAGATAGATACTAATACATCAAAATTTTCTGATTACATAACCAAGAAAAGCTGACCTCATAAGCCAACCTTCGGCGCACATTGTACCGTGGAGGCACAACTGTTTATCATTAAAATTCACTGTGCCGCCCACTCCTACAAACCAGTGTGTAAAGAATGTGTACAAGCTGAAGTTACATAACTGACCTAACGATTGATCCTGTTGTCAATGAGAAAGCAAAATATTAGGAAAACCCAAAAAAGAAAGACAACTATTAACTCCAGGGATTCCTTCTCACTACACTTCTTTTTGAGCCTGGAGCAGTTGTTTTCTGCAAATGTAAGACACATCATATGGTAAGGTCTGGATTAATATGGAAAACTGGGAGTTAAAATTACACTACACAGCATGAATTGCAGCATGGCAGAAGTGACTAACCAATTTAGACTTCTTTGTCTTTGTCTTTCCACGTATCCTGTTCTTTGGAGGTTTTAGCTTGTATAAGCGAACCATCCAGTGCTGAGAAGTAAAAACCTGAATTTATACAAACAACATGCAAGAGGGTTCAGGGAGACATCGAAAGTACTCGTGCCTCGTAACATTCATACTTGGAGAGTACTTGAAGTTCAAGTAAGAGCCAACATTAGCTTACCTTTTCTACAAATACAAATGAGTACCAACATATGCTTCGTAAACCAACTAGAGAACAATCAAACCAAAAGCTTGTACTGTTGTACACTGCTTCACTACGATACAGTATCCAGGAGCTTTTATATGATACGGGATGAAAAATCAATAGCCACCAAACCCTGGAAAATTATTAATGGAAGCCGTCCTATAGGGTTCCATCATGCTTCAACAATTCCATGTTATCACATAAGAATTATTCAAAATGTTACCTTTCAACAACTTAAAACACCAAACAAGTACATCGATGGTCCTACAGGGCTCCATCATGCTTCATCAATTGCATGTTCTCACGTAAGGATTATCTTAAATGTTACCTTTTAACAGCTTAAAACAGCAAACAAATACATTGGTGCATTCCCAAACACCAAAAACATGCATCAGAATCACCACAGTACACCATAAATACAGTACATTCAGCTAATTTTTTCAGATAAAGCCGATCCATCACCCACAGCCATGAATACACAAACCTGCTCTTGTCAACAGTTAAAGAAGGTCCAATAAAGCCCCAATGAGCTGCTTCACAAGACTTCACCAAATACTTCCATACCATGGGTAATCATTATGCCAATCAACTAAGGCTGACATTTAGCGCACACACACGCCCACCCACCCAAGCTGGAAAGAAATCCTAGTTAGAGTGCATTAAAATTACAGGAAACATTGAGTGGAAAAATCCAAACAATTTGCTAAATAATTAGCGAATTAAAATATAGCTTCACCATAGAAATGGTCCATTATAATATATTAAAGCTTGGAATTTATCTAACCTCTATTGCTAAATATGCAAACAAGGCAGCATTATGAAATGCGGTATTGCTAGTGTATTGCCACATTGAGATCCCAGAAACGATTCTCTGATTCCATTTAAATGCAAGGGGTAATCTGCTACTTTAAGCCCCCACCTTCTAGCAACAAGTTTGTAATCTACTCTCCAAACTGGAACTAGAAAACATCCATTGCTTTTATTTTAGGTCGAATTGTGACTCTTTCCTTTACTCCAACCAAAAGAAAGGAGAAAAAGATTTTCATTTCTCCCCCTTCCCCCGCCTCCAAATTTTCAATTTTTTTCCATCCGTAAATGCACAGTAGATTCATTGAAGCCATTCAGACCATACACAGACACTTGGGATTTGGCTACGATATTAAGAATCATGATCAGCAACTGTTTCAAACTTTTCATTGTTCTTCCTCTGTCAATTTTACACTGGAACTCCATAATGCCATCATATCAAAGAAAGGTACCAAGTGGCCCTAGCTGCTCCTTTTTTTTTTGGGGGTGAGTAAGAATGTATACATGAAAAAAAAAAAAAAAAAAAAGTACAAAAGTACAACTCATGGTAGTAGGCCTAGGCCTAGGTAGTCAACAAGAGAAGACTAACTTAGGCCTATCCTAAAAAAAAAAAGCTTTACAAGCAAAATACAAGCCGAGGCTGAAAAAGATAGGCTAAATGATAGAATTAATCGAAATAAAGAACATTGTGACCTCTATAGGTAGCTCACACTCACCTATCATGCGCTTATTCCGCTTCATCCAAATATAATAAATACATACACTGAGGAGGCGTTTGAACTCGTCGTGCTGTCACAAGGGGTGCTAGGTTGACGAGCAGAGGATGGTTCATATGCCATTCCAAGCAATAGGAAATCTCATGAGGACATGACGGGCTAGAGTAAAACACCAAATCTCAAATGAGTAAGAACGAAAGAACAGGTGATCTAAAGTTTCACATCGGCTCTAACACAGACAACAGGCGGATTAAGAGATGACGCCAATGCTAAACAGGTGATGCCGAGTGGGTACCCTCTCCATAAAAAGCATCCAGACAATAACAGCAGATCTTAGAATCGCACCCTTGAATCAGACCAGATCTGCCTAGGAAATGTGTGAATAAGTGCATCGGAGCTGCCTCCACGCCGTAGCAATAGAGAAAATGACCGTCCAAACAACTTAATCGGGAATAGTATCAAAGACGCCACGCCTAACTCGTGAGAGCCGTTGCGAACCGCCTCTGATATAGTCTGTCCATGTTGTGTTGGTGAAGAAGTCTCGAACAGAACATACAGAAGACACGTCAGATCTCTCCATGGTGTGACTTCCAAGGGTCTCGATAAGAGGCCCCGTGAGAAGCCACGAGTGGTACCATAAAGAAATCTAATTCTCATCCTCCAAGCCGTCAAATTCCTCACAAGGTGCCTCATGGATAAGAGTTTCTTCAAATCCAAGTGCACTTGTGTGGTGCGGAGGCACTCTAAAAAGAACATCCCCGAAAGAGATATGTCCGAACCCAACGAGCCCAGACACCGTCCGCTGAATCTAAAAGAAGATGTTAGATGTGCTTGAACCGTGCAACTCGATTTCATACTATCACCCTCTTCAAACCCAGCCCCCCCCCCCTCTTCGTATGTTGACAAACGTCCGCCCTGACGACTTTTGCCTTATCGGGGTCCAAAGATGAGTCAACCCACAAGAACCTAGCCATAACCTGTTCAATGGCTTCGCCACCGACTTAGGAAGGAGGATAGAAAACCAGTAAATCTGAATTCCAAAATAAGACTGATGTCACCAACTGGAGCTTTCCTGCATAGGACAAATGAAAGGTCGTCTAATGCTGAATCCTCACAGTAACCCGCTCCACAAGCATCAAACAGTTACCAGCCGTCAATCTGGTAGTGATAAGAGGGACCCCAATCCAAGATAACGGACCGGAAGGTTCCCTAATCTAAAACCAGTAGCCATCACAATACTCTAACTGACATCTTCCGCCAAACCTCCAAAGAAAACCTCACTCTTAAGGGGGTCCAACCGTAATCTCAAGAGCTGACCGAACCCCTCAAGAGCTGAGATGATGCTAGAAACCGAAGGGAGCGTCCCCCGAAATAAGATCATGAGGTTATTAGCAAAGCACAAGTGAGTCAGCCTTACCTCCTCACATCGCCAATGGAACTCAAAACTCTCATCCTCGGTCATCCTATGAAGCACAACACCTTCATACAAAGAACAAACAGGTACGGTGATAATGGATCCCTTTGACATAAGCCCCTAGAACTCCGGAATAGCTCTGTCAACTCCCTGTTGACTGCAACGGATAAACTGACAGTAATGACAACTCCATAATCCTCTGAACCAACCAGGAAGGAAATCCAAAGCCCATCAGCACAATTCGGAGAAAGTCCCACTCAACTGAATCATACGTCTTTATGATATTGACCTTGATCACGCACCAAAGCGGCCCACGATCCAGGTGATGACCACAAAGGAACTCCTGTGCCAGCAAAATATTATCCTCTATCCTCCTCCCCTAACAAAGGCGGACTACTCAAACCAATCAGTCCTGGAAGCACCTCCCTCACTCGTGTCGCAATAATGCTGAATATACACTTATACATCGTATTACAATACGAGATCGGCCTAAAATCAGTGAGCCTAGTACGACAACATTCTTATGGATGAACGAGAGGAAAATCTCTTTTGCCTCCCGAAGAAGCCGCCCATAAGTGAAGAAATCCATCACCGCAAAAGTAACATCTGTCCCCACAGCCGACCAACTAGACCTGAAGAACTCCACACTGAAGCCATCTGGTCCTGAGGCCTCATGACTGCCTAATGCAAAGAATGCTGCTCTGACCTCCACCGCCATCACCGGTGCAACTAAAATGTCTGCTTGCTCCTAAGATACTGAATATCTGATAAAAGGAAGGACCTGATGAGCCTGGAGCCTCTCAATCCTTGGTGTTGTTGATAAAAGGGAACCAAAGTAGCCCCTGGCCTCCGCCATCAACTCCTGCTGGCTATGAATCTCTTTTCCATCCTCACAGATTAAAGATCGGATACGCCCTCTATCCTGACGACATCTCACTGAGCTAAAAAAGAAGATTAGGTTCTGATCACCCAACTGAATCCACCGAACATGAGCCTTTTGCCGAAGCATACTCTCCTCTATTGTGGCCAATGTATAAAATCTCGCCGCAACATCCCTCTCCATAGGGCAACTCTCAGTGCCCCCAGTTCCTGATAACAGTCCACTTTGTGCGCTGAGCAGATCCTGATGAGACCGCTCCACCCTCTTTGACAAGTCGCTGAATTCCTCTCGATTCAGTCTACGCAACTGGACCTTAAGGAACCTCAGCTTCCTATACAAACATGGGTATGCCACGTATATCAACACTCCAGTACTGGCCAACAATCTCCTTATATCGTGGGTGCTCAGTCTAAAACTTAAAGAACTTGAACGGAATGCGACGACCCTAGGCTAATGTCTGCAACCGAACCTCAAACCGCATAATGATAAAAAAAACTCCTAGAAAAAGGAACACCGCCTCAGAAGAAGGGAAAGAAGTCAACCAGGAGGTGTTAACCAACACCCTATTTAGCTTCCTCAGAATAGGATCCTACTGCTGCCTGTTCCACAATATGAAAAACAAACCACTATATCGCAGATCATCCAACTTTGCCTCTCGAATACACGCCTCAAGAGATCCATCCGCTGAGGACCATGAGGTGGACCCACCCTGTTGCTCATATAGTCTCCTCACCTCATTGAAGTCGCCTAACACACACCACGGTAGCACCGTCTGACGTCCCTGTGCAGATATGAATTTTCAAAGACATCATCTCCGACCAATCTCATTGAAACCATAGACAAAAGAAATCAGGCAAGTGAAGTCCATATAGGAGAAGCAAACCTACAGATGCACCCACTAAGGTTGGCAATCCACCACATCAACAATCACCTCAACCGGATCCCAACCAATCTAAATCCAACCCGTTGAACACCCTATAGATGCACCCCTTGCTCGGGTAACCAAAAATGACGAAGACGGAAGCAAGGCGCGTTGGATCCAAGCCTCATTTTCCTCCCCAACCCAAATCTACTAATCCAACCAACGACAGCCTTCACTGCAAAATGAACTTATAAACCTCTCGAACATATACGGGGTCAATGAGAACCCTCACATTCCACACTCCAATCATGAGGTCGTAAGACAAAATCAGAGACTATGGGTCCCTAACCACCCGCCTCTCATGCCGTCGGGGGGGAGGGAGGGCATACGACGAGAGAACATGGGGAAAGGGGCTCATGACTCACCAAAAAGGGCTGCCAACCTCGAAACAAATATCCATCAACGTACAAGCCAGGGGGTCGTGTGCGCTGACATTGGGAATGGAGCTCGGGATGCGGGATGTAGGATAATACATGGGACCAAGCGCCACCAACGTGAGCTGACATCCCTCCGGACTTTGATCCTACACCGTTACCACTACCATAGGAGGATTGCTACAGTAAACAAACCTCCCTCCAAACACATCACCCTCACCGATACCCACACCTACCAATAGGGCCTCAACAACATCAACAATCGCGCTCTCATCACCACCGTGCAAGATCTCATCCACATCATCCCCACCTAAAACCATGTCCGATGTCGGCATCTCACCAACTGGCAAGATCTCAACCACATCACCCCCTGCTGATATCTCGATGTGCGCTCAATACTAGTCAAAATCTCAAAGGAGTTCGAAGTGAAAACCCGTGGTGATGACCTCTACACTGTCCTAGCCACATCATCAAGTGCTTGCCCAAGATAGCATCCTGGCACCCCCTAAGTGTGCACCCCTAATCCGCTGCCTCTCCCTTGACTCACTCAATGGCCCCCTTGATGACACCCTAGATGGTCCCCAACCCTGTACCTCTGAATCCGTCTGCTTCCTCAAACAGTGAGCAAGAGTATGACCAAACACCCTACACTCACAACACTGAGCCGACAAAAATAAGTACTCGGCTCTGACCGTGAACGTTGAGCTGTCGGGCATGTGGAAGATCTCCTCCTTCCGAATCGCCGATGAAGCATCCAGCTCAACAAGGATACGAGCAAATCTAATCCTCGACCCATAGCAAGTGGTAGAGTCCATCATAATGGGTCTTGTTGATTCTTGATGTTTTGATGATAATAATCACTTGATAATATTTGATGCTTGGTTGGTTAGTTGTGATTAAGTGTAACAGGAATCAATGTTGAAAGTGAATTGTTCATCATGATTAAAGTTACTGTCAAGTTGTTGTCATGTTCCAATGACGAAAGAAGATTGATTCAAGCATTATGATTGATGTCAAGAAGCTATTGGAATGCATAGTTGTTGAAGTAAATCACAAGAGTATGAAAGTCAACCCCTCCATGAAAATTTTCAAGAAACTTATGAAGTTTGATGAAGATGAATGTAAATCACTTTATCTTGATACTTGAATCAGTCCAAAAGAGGATCTACAAACACACATAAACTGTTGTGAAAAGTTGCTGAAATCTGCCCCGAGGATTCTACTCCTCGGTGCACTGGGCAGTTTCGATTTTGGACTTTACAAATCTGTCCCTCATGATTAAAATTGTTTTCAATCTGATTTGAAACGGTTTGTGATATATCTTAGAAGATTTTTCGTGACTGAATATCGTTGGAGAAAGAGATTTACAGAAGATTTGAAAGAGATATCTTGTTTTTCGAAAGTTTTGATTTTAATGAAATATATTTCCTATCTTTCCAAAATCTTTGATGCAATCTTTCCTGAATATTCTATGAACGATTTTATATTCTACTTTACATGAAAACATCATCTATAAGATGATTGCATCGATTACTTGCTGGGTAATGCATTCACCAGACCGAGACTTGAGTTTACAAGAAAAAGAGTGTTTCTCCACCTTGCAAGTTCTGGATTTTGCAAATGAATTTCTCTCACTGTTTCCCTACTGGTTTACACACGTTCGATCCTCTGGAAGACAGGTTTAGTTTCATAGATAAAGTGTTTGCATTCCATAGTTTGGTTTACAATGATTATTTGCCTAGTCTAGAGAGGCGTTCACTTGACATTCACTTTTGTTACTGTCTTGTTAGGAATCCTTAGTGGGATTTTGAGTCACCTAGGCGGAGAGTCATTGTCATCTTAAGTTGGGTGAAGAAGAGTTATTGCCTTCATCAAGTTTAGGTGTTGGAAAGTCATTGCCAACATCGAGTTTGGGTAAAGAAAAGTTATTACCTTTATCGAGTTGTGGGTGGTGGAGAGTAATTGTCATCATCGAGTTTGGGTGATAGATAGCCATTGCTATCATCGAGTTATGAAATTTGTAATTGTTACAATTTCATATTAATGGGAAAATTCATTTTCCATATGATTTGTCATTGAATTGATTGTGTTTTGATATACTGTTTTTGCACAGAGGAGTCGACCCCTATTCTGCAGGAGTCGACCCCTTACAGAATTTACATTCAAGTTTTAAATTGGCATAATTTCTATAAACATTAATTCACCTCGCCTCTTGGTGTTCTCTTGGATACTAACAGGTCTCCCAAAGGATGAAGCAATCAGATCGAGACCCTACCTATGATAGAGAGAACATGGCATACCCGAGAACTTCGCCCACACCTGTAAGATGCACAGCTGGAGGTCCTCATATCGTGTGTTCGAAGTCCAACGTCGTAACAGAGCCAGTCTATCAGCAATCATCCACAGCACGGACTACGCTCTAATAAATCCTCAAAATGAGCGTCCGAATCAAACTATATTAGCAACTATCCCGGCCTATAGGCCCTCACCCTGCTAATGCCCCAACTCGCTCAAAGCCGCGTAGCAAGCCTCTCCACAACCGCAAAGCTAGGGCATCGACCCAACTTCTATCCGACAAGGGTAGAAGCAAAAGTCCCACCAGTCTTGACCATAGCCTCAAGGACAAGAACATGTCCGCGATCCGTGTGCTTTGCAGGGATAAACCTTAAAGTCCCAACTCCTACATCCTTGCCTCTCAAGACATCCACAAAGGATTTTTCAAAGCCACTTTTTTTCCAAGCATCCCCATGTAAATCAGCCTTACCCTTTCAACTTTCATTAAAGACCAGTCCATTAAAATAAGCCCTGTCCAATCCTTCTCCCACCCCAACACATTGCTCATGGTTCAACCCAAAACTCTTCCCCAAGCCATCTCCATTCACTAGACCTAGCCCAAATCTCTCCCAATGTTCTAAAAAGCGCT
>JAOWBR010224262.1:0-17415 GCA_028571145.1 Dionaea muscipula
GTATAATTTATCAAATATAAAAAATATTATATATAGTTAAAATTCATAATTTTTTACGATAATCAAAATGAGTGTAATGTTGATATAGTTTTTATTTTTTTATTAAAAAATTATATAAAATGTATAGCATGACACGGCCATCATATGTGCGCAGGAAAAAATTTTTGTGATAGTAAATAAAATTATAACATGCCAACGGCAAGGACAATTTCTAATATATATATATATATATACAGTCTCCTTCAAATGCGAACATCCAATAATAAAGTGGATTTTTTTGGTTCATTGGATCTACAAATTAAAGGTCAGAATTCAATCTCAGATGAACAGTGCACTGTCTCACTATTCACCCACTACCAACTGTACTTAATCTCAACCTTTGATCTCTCAAATCGAATGATCCACAAAAGTCCACTCTTACTATTCCAAAGAGGGCATCCTTATTTGAAACTAATTCTATATATATATACGGTCAGCCGTATAGGAAGAAAATTCTTTCTATATAATATCTTTATTATAAGAAGCTATATTTTTGAAAATTTGAATGGTGAGATAAAAGATGGCGGAGAGTTATTTGGGATAAAGATAAAGAATGATCGAGATTTATTTGGCAGGAAGATAAATAATGGTGGAGATTCATTTGGAAGGACGATAAATAATTGCGAAGATTTGTTTGAGGGAAAGATAGAGAATGGTGAGGATTCATGTTGTAAGAGAGATATTTTCTTTTTGTTTTATTTTTTATTTTTTATACGTTGCACGAGTTACCTCTAATAAATTTTTAAAATAACTTTTTTTTATTTCAAACTTTCACCCATTCTCTCTCATCTTTTCTCTCTCCTAATCTCCTCCCCCCTCTTCCTCTCACTCTCCTCATCAAACACCTATTATATAAATGAGAATGGTGTTTGAAATTTGAAAAAAAGTCTGAAGAGGAAGAAGAGAGAGGAAGAGAGAAAAGAGAGGAAATAAGAAAATATCTATTATATAAATGAGAATGGTGTTTAAAATTTGAAAAGAAGTCTCATATGGACAATATTGTTTTAGGTGGCAAAGGGAGAGGGAGAAGAGAGAGAGGAAGAGAGGAAATAAGAAAAAAAATAGTTGATATTTTCGACATGATAAGTACTTTATCCCTTAATTAAATAATATTATTATTTTCAATGAGATGAAGTCTCTAGTTGTCATATAAGATAAAAATTGACATGTAAGACAAATATTTTATCTCATATTCAAAAATTCAAACTCTCTTCTTCCATATAATATCTATTATACAAAGTAGCTTAACGTTTGAATTATACCTCAAAAAATATCCCAAGACATTTGTAGCCTTTGGATCGTGAAAATAGGCGGGAATGCATAATAGTCGTTGGATCAAAAAGTAGTGGAGTGAGTGATAAAGTGGGATGAGTAATTAATAAAGTGGGGTGAATAAAAAAATTGGATGGGATGAAGAGAAAGTGGGTAATAAAGTAGGGTTGGGTGAGAGTAATTTTTTTTTTAATAATATTAATATTTTTTAATAAAAGATAATTTTTTAATAATATATTTAATGAAAAATTATATAATATTATAGTCAATTTTTTTTAAAATGTTGAGACGATCAAAATAAGACTAATATTATTGTAATAATTTTGAATTTTTATAATTATTTTATGATTTTGAATTTTATTTTTTCGTTGATTTTTTAAAGAGTTATTAAGGTATATTTTTCGATCATTTTTATTTTGAGAGAGCGACGTACTTATCGTGTCGAAGATACGAGTAACCACTAGTATATATATATATATAATAATGTATAAGAACACGTGATAATACATACAATGCATAGTAATGTATAAAAACTCAGCAAAAAAAGGTCACATACATACATAAAACATGGACAAATAACACCAAGAACACGTGATAATACATAGAATGCATAGTAATGTATAAAAACTCAGCAAACAAAGATCACATACATCCATAAAACATGGACAAATAACACCAACATCATCATCCTCATCATCCATTTTACCACATTAGATGGGGTCCGCCATATGACTCCTTCTCTTCTACTCCGATGCAACATGTTCAAGTTTGTACGAATCACCTCCCCCTAAGTCTTTTTTTATCGCTTTCAGTTTCTTCTATCTTCCAATATTATGGACTAACGGATGCATCCGGTGGTCTCCGCCATAGGTGACTCATCCAACGTAAACGTTCCCCCATTCATCTTATTAGCTACTGATGCCGTCCTGATCTATCTACGGATCTCATCATTTCTTATCCACATAAATATCCTTTTTTTAGACTTGAAGCGTAGATTTTACACAAACTCACCTCATACCAAGTGCTAAACAAATAGAAGGCGCTCGCAAGATTCAAAATCGTGACATTTGACCACACCAACTCTGATTCCACGTGAAGGAATCACCTTTACTGAAAAATCATGTTTATCGTAGCAGACCCATAAATTATATTTATTTTAACAGGTATGAGTATTGAGCCAATTAGCCACATACTAGATGCAACTGACAAGTAATGATACATGCAGAACATCTACACCATTCATTTTACTACCGAGTCCACTCATTTACAATCCTAAAAAAAAATCAATAGTTATAATTCTACATAACAAAAACACAACCGATTTTTGTTATGCACCAATCATTTCTGATAACACAGATTAGAGCAAGCAACAGATTTGGTTATCTCAAATGGACAAAGAATGATCCGACTCCAAATCGAGGCAAAATGATGATATAAATCATCCAGTGGACTGAAAAATGTACATCGTACAACATAGATAACTGTAAAGGTTGAAGAATCAAAGTGTGCACCATTTCCAACTATCAACGATCAAGTCAGCTTGATAGCATTTCTACTTGAACATAAGGCCAACTTTTAATTCGTGGAGTCCGTTATAAATGAAGTGTGATACTTCCTGATGCGAATGCCCGGGATATCTTTCAAGCCCATTTTGAGTGCAGTTTTTCGAAAAAGCGCGGGGTTTTTGGCGAGTCCAATAGACTCAGAGAACTTATTGGCGTGCTCAACCAATGTGGTTTTGTCCCTGCCTGTCTCTTTGATGGAATTATAGTAGCCAAGCCAAGCATGATATGCTGCTTCTTTGACACTGGAATCGATCTTCGCCAGTGAATCATCCAGCTGCAGGTTAAAAGAAACACATTAGTCGTGACAAAGCACCATTGACCAATAATAGCATACTAAAGGCCTGTTTGATTTTACTGTGGGATAAGAAAATGTTAGATAACAAATCTCATATTTCCTTATCCCGTGTTAGTTTCACTAAATAGTGTCCGGATTTGTTATCTGAACATATCCATATGCCACAAAAATGTGGGATATGTAATACCACCCCCCATGGTATTACATATCCCCCCAATGTTAGATAGGGTTGTAGGTGGTGATGGTGGGTGACTGGGTAGTGGCTGCTGGTGGTGGGTGGCTGGGTGGTGGCGGCGGTGGTGACTGCAGGTGGTGGGTGGTTGTAGGTGACGGTGGTGGGTAAACAAACATATTTATAAAATCAACACATGACATAAAAAATTCAATTCACTATCTCATCATTACTTATTCATCTTATCCTACATTATTACTAATCCCCCATTTTGTAATCCGAAAATCAAACACAACATAAAACTATATCCGAAGGATATTAATCTGAATGGTGTAATGATCCAGGATATTAATCAACCTCATTAACTGTAACAGTCCAAGCAAATAAAGTATCGGTTTTCAGCCTAACACATAAAACATTTCCTCTCCCTCGTATCTAAATGCCCTTACAAAGTAATGAGACCATTATTGATAAGAATGAGATAAGTGTGATGCCCCAGTCTTATTAATGAGACCATTACTGATATGAATGAGATAAGTGTGATGCCCCAATCTTATTCTCACTCCATTTTAAATTCCCTAAAGTTCCTCAGTTACCCTAGTTTCTCTTCAATATACCCTCAAATGTTTACATGCCATTGTCATCTACTCTTTCCATTTTACTCTCACATGATGCAAAAGGAATAACTTCTTCGAGTTTTGAGATCTCCTCTTTAGTTTTGAGGAGATCCGTAAGAGAATTGGAATGGTATCGGTGGTTGAAAAAATGACGAAAGGACATCTATATTGGGTGGGTCACCTATGGAGGAGACCGTCGGATATGTCTATTAGGATAGTGGAGTCCATTGTGTTAGAAAACAGAAGGTAAAAAGAGACAATCGAGAAAGACTTAGGATGAAGTGATTCATACAGATCTTGATATGTTATAACTTATCACAACAAATGTTTGCATCGGATGGATTGAAAAATATGAATACATATGACCGATCCCACCTAATAGGAAGCGGTGGTCGTGAGGATGATGAACCTCAACTAAAACAAAATCCAAAAAAGGGCGGTTATGGAAGCAGGGTTCAATTGTTTGATCCCTGCTAGAGATTGGGACAGGGATCAAAATGAGTTCCCCGAACAGGGAAAAGAATGGGATGGGGATACATTTAGAAGGCAAGGATGGGGAACCGATATGCATTCCAATCCTCAACCAGCCCTGATGCCATCACTATTTCCTTCCCCTAACTTAGATGGAGCATCAACCTCATTTAAAACAGTCACAATTGAAAATCATGGACAATCTAGTCTAGCTTGGTTCCGATTGAGGATATGCACCAAAAAGATGTTCCAAGAGAGAGTGAGAATCCACCTTCACTTTCATGTCAGGATCTATATGTGGTAAAGATGATCTTTCAATGGGGATGTCCCTTATATCTTCCAGAAAATATTCTTCCCATGGTGCAAGCAACAAAATGCCTTCACCATCTTTGTCTTCACGTCCTGTCCTTCCAAGGCGGTGTATGTATTGCTCCCGGTCAGAAGGAATGCCCACCTGGTGATAGGATAAGATCGTACATCATCCCGTTACTGTTGCGAAATAATCAGAGGAAAAAAATACAAAAAAGGAAAAAGGTAACACCCTCATTATGAGGTCCAAGCTAACACCCTCTCCCACACCCTTGCAAAAAGCAGAAAAAAGAATAGGAAGAAAGAGGAAAAACAAAGCCTATACCTCGCCCAGGTCCTATTCTGCCAATTGGTGCAAAGAAGATAAACTCATAACTAAAGCACTTAAGCACACACCTGAATAACCAAAGTAACATCTGGATAATTCACTCCACGCGCTGAAACATCAGATGAAATCAGAATCATCTGTTTAGATTGTCTGAATTCGTCAGAAATGCGAGAACGATAACCTTGAGGCTTCCTAGAATGTGTCTCCCTAACATTTAAACGCATTTCACGGAAGAGTATATACATGAGAGATGTCACCATTCCAGTTGAACAGAAGACAATAACCTGAGGCAAGTCAACAAATGAGGTTTTCTTTACATGTCACCACACACGACCTTGTAATCAGTTGTGCAGACAGGGAGGGTACAGGTTTCTTACCTTATAATCAGGTGTGCAGGAAATATGATCCTTCAAGATTTGATGCACTATATGAAAATGCAGTCCGTGCGGCGCAACAAGATAAGACTGCTTTATCTGCATATGGAAAACCCAGCTATACCACAATTCAATTCACCTATTCCAAAATGCTCACAGTGGTCGAACTAATGCTCTATCATGTTATTCTATAGTTAATTGCTTTTACATAAAACTCACGGCATTGTTTTAAAAGGCATGCCTCTGGCACAAGGCGCACCCAGAGCACCGGGCATACCCCCCAGACAAGACGTGTTCGATCAGGCGTCATCTAAGCACCCCAAGCGCACGCCTAGGGTTCAGGTGCAAGGGTTTCAACTTTTTTTTTTTTTTACCAAAAAAATTTTAGGTTAAAGTCAACAATTTTATAATTAAACAAAAAAAAGAGGAGACAATTTATTTGAAGGATAGGCAAGAAAGGAGAAGAGAAGACCATAGTCCGGGCCGCCGCCTAGCTGCCTCCCAAGCCACCGCCCACTTATCTTAAAAATATCGTGGATCCACTTATCTTAGACAATATTGATGAATCCAATGAATGATTATTTGGTAGATTGGATGAAGTTGTGATGATGATGAGAATGATTTTGTGTTTGAAGATAATAATTCTTTTGGGGAGCAATTGCTAAAGCCAGTGGGGAATTAGACCCTATTTACCGCACTATGAGTACTACAGTTCAAACATAAAATTCTATATCTGAAGGTAGAGGGGGAGGCCGAGAAGCTCAAGGAGCTAATGTTTCGTTTCCTATGTCATTAGAAACGAAGTAGATATTGGTGTTGATGTGGACGAGGATTTGAATGAAGAGGATTTGTTTACACTTCCTCGTGAGTGATTATGTTGTTGATGAAGAATTTTTATTGTTTTAAGTTTTTAACTTTTTAGCTTAAAAACTTCGCTTTAATTAGAATTGTGCCACTATGTTCCTATGTTTTTTCACTTAATTTAGTATTTAGTAGCTAGTAATCATTTGTTAGACTTCCAATATATTATGTCATTTGTGAAACTAGTTATCTCATTAATGACTCATGCATAATTTTTTGTACCGATGACATATTGAAAATACTTAATTTTTTTTGTGTGCCTCGCTTCAATCAAGTGTGCGCCTTCGCTTTGCGCCGTGCACCTAGGAGCCCTTTTCGTTTCGGTGCACCTTGCGTCTTTTAAAACACTGACTCATGGAGATCGGTAGAAAATTTAAACAAATTGCTAAAGAAGACCAGGAGTGCAAAGTGTTAATGATCAGCCTAATTTTCATGCTTGGGGTTCAAGGACCGACTAGTTTTTACAAGTGGAGGAGAATGAAGGGAAATACAAACCGCCTCATCTTAGCCTTCGGGTTACGAGTAGTTCACTTTGGAAAGTTATTTCGTCTCGTTTTGGCTAGGATAATTTAGAACAAGAAAAATAATCAAAAAGTTTTATATGTTTTTTCTATTTTATGTTCGAAATTATTTTCATTCACTAATATCTTTTTTCGGATTTATATTGTTTAGGATAATATTTACTCATCAAATCCTTTATATACACATCTGAATTATCAATTAAAAAAAAAGACCTTTATATACACATGTAATCTTCTGGTTTCATTAGTTTGGTACTGAATTGAAATTTTGTGTTGTGAAGAGGTCCTTCACGTGTGGAGGTTCCACACCAGGAACTATTCCAAGTCCAAAGGAACAAACACGAAGCAGATGAAAACTATACCACATTAATAAAATACCAACAAAATAAAAAGCATAAATTTCCACGTATAATAATAGGTTCAAACAAATACAATGTACCTTAGAATGGGTCTCGATTCTGCCAACACCAATCATATCGATTAAAGCATGATCTCTTTTCAGAACAAGTTGAGAAACTCGTCGAACCTAACGGATTGATGAAATAGAAATACCAAATAAGTACAGCAATATCAACCTTGATTTATGGTTTGCCAGCAGGTTTAAAGGGAGTCTAACCTCCTTTGGAATTGTTGCAGAGAAAAGCAAGGACTGACGTTGACGGGGTAAACAATCAATAATTCTTTCCAAATCCTTTCTAAAACCAAGGTCCAGGAGACAGTCTGCTTCGTCCAGAACAAGCATCTTTAGTCCCATCAAGCAAACAGAAATTCCAGATCTACTTTCAATATGATTTAGCAATCTACCAGGAGTTGCAACTAAAATCTGTGATGTCTCCACAGAATTAGAAAGAGCATCAGCTAAAAAGAAACAGATCTTTCACTGGCACAAACTACATTCCAGAAATTCCATGTAACATTCCAGAATTGCACAAATTTGAGAAACGATTCATGTAACATCAAGTTTCCAAAAATGAACCTGGCATGGGATTGATTCGAGGCACTTTACATCATCCTTCAATCGTGTACCACCCACCAGTCCTTGGACATTTAAACCATGTCTTTTTTACATTCTAGGAACAACAGGAATTCCATGTCTTTTTTATCCTATGTAGAAAAGAAACTTTTCTACATAAATTATTAGAGTCATGGAATTTCTCCAATTATCCAAAAAGTAGTTGGGAAGGTCAGAGAATTCTAGTTCATCTTCCATGAGACCCACTTACAATATTGGACATAATATTGTGTAATAGTTGTTTTTTCTCCAGAAAATGTGCAATAATTAGTGCATCACCATGAAAAAGTTGGTTTGCCATAATTTCTTTGCATCACATAGTTGGGTGGTACAACTTTAACCTCCATGATCCTTACTTATTTTTTCCTTTTTTGGAAACAAAGATAATTCACTATGGCACAAAGAGGAAACAATAAGCAAACATTTAAGTATCTGATTTCATGGTCTCCTTAAATATGACACTACTACAAAAATGGGATTAGGTGACGGTTTTTTTATGCCGGTGGAAAAATTCCCTCAATAAGTAAAAAGGAAAAACTTTACTTAGCTCTTTCATTATCAATCTTTCATGCTCAGCCAAACAAAACAAACAAGGAAAAATTTACTCCTATGTTCCAGTCGTATTTTTCTATCATAAACAGTGTTCACTCTTTTGCATCTCGGTTCCAGCATTTTCTATACTTGTACAGTTTGTTTTTCATTGAAAAAATGGGACATTGAGCTTCTTAAGTGGTCAAGTCATGGCACTACTTTAAATATGCCAAGGTGAAGACATTGGCTTGACATCATCTCAGTAAAGATAAATGCAATAATAGGAAGCTATACTTATCGAGAAAGAGGGATACATATTAGGATTCTTGAGTTCGATACTGGACCTAGGAGTTTTGAAGAAGGAAGAAGAAGCAATGCGAAGTACTTTTTGTAAGTTCTTGGGTTTTAATATGTTCATTTTTGGGTCAATATTTATTATTTTCCTTTTAAATTTATGTATTTTGATTGAAATGTTAGGTGAATGTGTGAACATATTAGAAAGGATAGGATTCACAATGATGCTATTAGATGGAAAGTTGAGGACAAGATGAGAGAGACACAATGGTACAAATCTATAAACCAGAGAGCTTCTAATGTACTGGACCTAGGAGTTTGAAAGGGACTAAAGTATATTATGGCGTATGATGACCTAACTAATGGAGGACACAAGACAAGGAGAAAAGCGTTGTCATATCCATGTTGCCAACCAAACTACCGAGATAAAGACTTTGTTCTTTTGTTGTTTTTATTTATTTTGTTTAAGATAATATACATATGTAGACTTAACTTTTGATTAGTTTTGGGGATGAATTGAAGTATTGAACTTTATCTTGTAAATAATCTCTTCGGCTACATCCATTGGTATTAGAGTGAAGGTTTTGTTTGAACCACTGCCGCCATCAAGCGTTCTACTGCCTTGTGCCTACCACCACAAGCACCATTCCAATCCCCGCTTCCTGAAGTTTAAGAATAACTAAAGTTTTTCTGTTTTTATGGTTTCTTTCTCCTTTTATCCATTTCCCCTTTCATGGATAACCTTTCTGCATTCCTTCGTCCTAGACTCCTAGTGTGAATAGAATAGAAGGTACAGGACACTATTTGCTATATTAATAATAGTCATGGGCCAGCTATTGAGGTATAGATACTTTACTCTAGTTGGGGTGCCAAACCAGATTATTACCCTCAAAATCACATTTAATTGCAAAGGGAGACCCCTGATTCAACTCACCCATGACTAAGGAGATTTTTTATGAGAAGCATTTCTTAGATGATATTGTTTTCTGTTTCAAGTCCAGAAGATTGATATTGCAGGAAAACGGTAGGCAAAGGAAGAGGGGGCTGTCTCTCAAGCCAAGTCTAGTTGTCATCATCAGTTTAGTTCTTGTCCTCATTTCTACAAGCTGGAAAGCAGTCATATGCTGCAAATCCATCATTTCACATTACGGAATCTTATATTTGTTTTTTTTTTTTAAGAGAAGTGGGGCTATATTCTCCTCCATCCCAAATTTGTTCTTCCTATTTGGGTAAAAACACAGTTTAATAAATTGCATTCAGTATTAATTCAAAGTCATTCAAAGCCAGTAAATGCTTAAAGGTATTAATTTCACTTCCTACTCGCATTATGCTCTTTATGATCTCGGCTCATAATTCAATTTCCGTGTATTTAGCTATTGAGCCTCACATACGACATGTGGGGCTATTGGTTTTAGTTGACTATACTTTTAATGAAATATGTATGGTATTGGGTATGCATTAGAATGACTTGATGATATGATTCTGATATTTCAGTATTAAATAAGCATGTTTTCGTCCAAGAAAGAGAATAGATAAGTAGTAAAAGCACTGGAATTAAATTATGGGAATAGGTTGAAGATTTCATGATATTCACTATTATGAAATATATGAATTTAATGTGTTCTGGTCTAGAAATGATTTTATGATGTTGAATTGGTGTTTTGAGATGTGTACAAGTGTGTTTTGGCCTCTAGCCCCTATGATATGGTTAGTTGTATGCTAGCTGATTACCTTTCTTCGTCTCTTTGCCTCTCTCTCTTGCTCCTTTTAAAAGTACTAGTTATTTCCAGTTTATCTTAAAACTAGCTAGTTGAATTTTGGCAAAACTATCAATTTCCAAAACTACTACTAGCTGATGTTTTGATTTTGGCAGTACTAAAATAGAAATAGTAGTCTTTGTATCTATTATTAGTAAATTGTTAATGGTTGAATTTAACTGCTAGAATATGACACAGTTCACTAAGCTTTGTTAATGGTTGAATTTAACAGATGAAAATAACCAAAAAGCAACAGTGTCATGCTAAAAATTGAGATTATCAAGAAAGCAAAGTGCAACAATGCTAGTAGCCAATTAGCCATTGCTTCACCAAGCGGAGAAGGAAATACAATACTGTAGAAACACAGCAGCCACTCAATTAATTGTTTCACTGCAAGTAAACAGAACATTGATCATCAAGAACAAGAAATAGCTCCCACGTCAATGTCCTTTTGGATAATTTATACTCTCGGAGAGAACCTGATCATAGGACAGGATGCAATAGAAAAGACAACCAGTAAAATCACATCAACATTAAGATACCGATTACAACATCATTATGCAAGAAATAGGTCATTTTCGTACTAATTAGCAAAATACTAATTTCAGATAAATGAAGGAAATGTAAACTGTCCCATTAATCACATTCAACCCCAAAAGAGGGGATCCGTATAAAATCTCGATACAATTTTTAGCGAGGAATCTTCTTAGAGTGATAAAGACATTGCTACATATATAAACATGATAAGCCAAAACAAATGAACTCTATATTCCAGCAAGAAGCCAAGTAAACAAGGTTAAGTACTAACTAAATAAGTCAACATGGAAAAAGAACAGAATCAACTATAATGCAGAGACGCAGAGGATCAATCCAAAATTTAAGGGCTCTTATCTTTTGCTCCTTCAGCCGATGACCTCCTGAACCACGGTATCAAAACGGATGTTGTCTTCTGGTACTGCCTATATGCTTCAGCTCTGTAGGGCTGTTGAAGCATCCGATTTTCAACAAGGATAGTTACGTATGCTAAACACATGCTATTTATGAGAGCACCGATAGAAGTCCATCCATGTCCTAGGTTCCATGCAAAGATAACAAGCCCCCACCACCAAAGCTGCTCTCCGAAGTAGTTAGGATGCCGGGAGTACTTCCACAACCCGGTCTCAAGAGTGGGAACTATCGGCTTTCCACTTTCCTTTAACTTGCTGTTTTCAGTGACAAACTCATGCAATTGAGTATCAGCATAATAAGCCACAACGACGCCACTTAGGCAGACAATCGTGGCAGTAAGATCCCATATGCTCCAGGGATCATCAACTGAGTGGATGATGTACAGCGGCAAGGATATTCCTACTAAAAATGTCTGTGAAAGACAGGAAAACACCATTTAGCTGGTTGGACCATGCTCATGATAGCAAACGGTAAAACACTTCTAGCTATCTGAGAAATACAACAACAAGGCCACTTCCCATTCCCACTGGGTGGGGATAAGATCCGACAATTTTAGTGTGCTAGCTGTCAGTTTCCTAACACGCAAGCTATCTGAGAAATAGTCATTCCTAAACTAATCTTGGGCTAGCATATGACTTCTTGTTTATGTTGGTGTTGGCAAACCAAAAGGTCTAGCCTGGATTGAGTTCAGAGCAATACAGCTGCTGCAAATAACCACATCAAGAACCACATAAACGAAGAAGATTGCTGCAGATGAAAAGTGCACTCTCCCCATAATTACACTTGTTCTACCAAAAAAAAACCAGTTGGCAAATCAAACAGAAAACTCCAGCATACCATAAATAAGCAATCTTTGAACTCCAGTAAAATGGTGGGTGGGAATTCAATTAATCGACTTCGAGTCCAAAAAACAACAAAAACAATGCTGATCAATACCACGTGAGGTGGAGGAATGTTAATTCAGTATACCTGTTGAGACACATAAATGGCGAAAAAAGACATCCACCACCAATTCTTCCCATATTGGTGTCTCATATTGCCGAATCTCCAGTCTTCTCTAGCACCCCACTGCCAATTTTCGCGCCGAAAGTAGCTATGGGTGAGCCTAATGCTCCAAACCCAAGTCAAAGCAATTACAATTCTAGACCTCCAAAGGTTATGGGAGGACAACAGAGGGTGAGTTGCATAACAGTGGGCAAACAACACCGGTATCACAGTCCAATAGAGATCGATCAGCTGCAATGCAACATTACAAGGAAGAAATTAGCCAAAAAGGGTCAAGCTTTTTGCGATGTTATTTCAGATTGATTGAAGGGTTGGGGCCGGGTGGTTTGAATGAATTACCCAGTGGCTCGATTGGATGAGGCCAATGACCCAGAAGAGGATGTTGACGTTGAAGAAGAAGAAGGCGTTGGCTAAGAGGAGAGGGTTGTGGTAGCACCATGACCAGAGTGCGGAAAGAGGGTGGCGAGTGGTGGTGGTGTGATGGCGGAGGAAGGAGAGGTAGAAGACGATCGAGGGAAGTGGAACTAAGAATGCTATCACTGCATTTTTCAGGTTGCTGCTGCTCATCTTTTCCTGTCTTCTGCTGATTGTCGGCGAAATTGGGAAGGAAAATGCCACAGACAAGCAGGGAAGCATCCCATTCTCAGCACAAAATATCCTCCTTTCTTCTCCGTTTTCGCTTTTCGGTTTTTTACCAAATAAAGTTATAAACTTTCAAGAAAAACAAATGTAAAATGCCTATTATCGCTTAAAAATGAGCATTTATAAGGGACGAAGTTTGATATTTACGGTTATATTATTGGGATCTTCAGGGAGCTCGTACGGGCTGATCGGAGCTCCGATTGACAAACGGTCAGTGGTTATGATCTCCTGGTGAGACAGAAAATCTTCCTATAAAGTTCTGGGTGCCGGTTCTGGACATTTATAGGGAAGAAAGTTAGATATTTACGGTTGTTAACGCTTCTTTCTGCTACTGCTAACGTGGAAGATCATCAACTGCCACGTGTCAGGTACCTATACGCCTGCTGTACACGTAGCAACTTTACGTTAGAGGACCTCAAGGTAGAACCTCGGGAATTCTCCTCCGACGCTCAAGTCAGTACTTTTCCAAGTGATGGAATTTGTATGTTAGAGTAAGAGAGTTCTTCAAAGTTTAGAATCGTACCTGAATTATAGAGCCAAGGGCCCTATTTATAGAGGTGAGGATGATCACATGTGAAAAGTCTATTTCGCCCCCGGGTCTCTTTCAAGAATATTATAGAACCCGGGGCGTATACCGGTATTCGTCATTGGGCTCGGCCCATTTTCGCGTACTTAAGCCCACAGCCCAACTTCATATGACAGCTCCCATCTCGAGAAACTTACCTAGCAAGGTTCCTCAGCAAAGCACACCCGTGCGGAATGCATACCCATGCATATTCCGATCGACTCTCGGCTACCCTATGACAATCGGCATCAAACTCGACGTAGGCGATGCATGGACGACCCCCATGAGAGCTGCTCGGCTGCGGGGACCGAGCTCAGAGCGACCTCGGATACCCGAAATAGCTGGCCGGTCTCCGACCTGCCATGGGCCTGCTGACCGGTCCGAGTGACCGGTCTCAGGTTGTTGCCCGGTCTCTCACAGACCCGCAGCCTGGTTGCGAGCTCCATCAGACATCCGCGAAGCTCCTCACGCAACGGAGACCGACCATG
The DNA here is from genome assembly GCA_028571145.1 of Dionaea muscipula. Taxonomy (NCBI): domain Eukaryota; kingdom Viridiplantae; phylum Streptophyta; class Magnoliopsida; order Caryophyllales; family Droseraceae; genus Dionaea; species Dionaea muscipula. Next base: position 14,067 of record JAOWBR010224262.1, read on the forward strand.
CAGAGAATGGGTACAAGCGGCCATGCATAGAAGAAAGTGAAGACATATGGTCGGGCATGGAGATTAACGGCGACGACTTCCAAGCAGATGGTCGGTCTCATGACCGGCCATGATGATCTCCTCAGTGTTGGCCGGTCCTCAATCCAACCACGGCGACCTCCACCTGCAATCGACCACGACAAAGGAGGCCTCGACGTCTAGCTGGCCGGTCGCTCGACCGGCCATGAATGTCATGAAGGGCTGGCCGGTCCTGATCGACCATGGAGGCTGTCAGCGAGCTCTCCATGAAGATGAAGGTGATCGACATCAGGGGAAGGGGTGCCCGACCATCGGCCTGCTGCTCCGGCGTCCTCACGCTCCCTAGGAAGCTCACCGGCCACCCTGTGACCGGCCATGGGAGGGTGCTCGCCGATCTTCTGCATTCGTCCCGAGATGTGGGCACATGCATGGGCATGCGGGTTCCGCTACGACGTGTGCCGACGAAGAACAAGAAGCTGCCCGGTCCGCCGATGACCGGTCCCGGAGCCTTGGCCGGTCGGCGACCGTCCTCGAGGGGACCTGGCTCGTCAGCCGGCCCGTGTCCCGCGTTGTCATTGTGCGACTTTGTTTGCGTACATGCCTCGAACCCGTACGCCTTCGTCACGTTACTACGAACCTTACCCGCTGAGCCAGTCTACGTCACGTGCCCACGTGGCGGTGGTCGGGTTCACGTGTCCCCACGTACGCTGGTATTCGCTACGCGCATGATAAGTATTTTTTTCCGGTATAACAACGATTATGTTACTAGGATCTTCGGGGAGCTCGTGCGGGCTGATCGGAGCTCCGATTGACGAACGGTCAGTAGCTATGATCTCCTGGTGAGGCAGAAAATCTTCCTATAAAGTTCTGGGTGCCGGTTCTGGGAATGACCGGATCGACCCGGGAAGGCTATACAGAGTGGTAGGGGGTCATACGGAGCGACGACGAGCTGTGCGAAACAGCGGAGGACTACGCGGGGTAGCAGAGGGCTGTTCGGAGCAGCAGAGGGTTATGCGGAGTGAAAGTGGGTTGCACAGAGCAACGAAAAGCTACGCGGGAGCAGCGATGGGCTGATCAGCCGGACTGATCACGCCGGGCTGGTCACCCGAGCTAATCACGCCGAGTTGATCACCCGGGCAGATCAAGCCCTGGCCAGCTGGGCTGATCAGAAACTCCTAAGGACTAGCCCCGGGCTAATCAACCGGGCTGATCACCCGAGGTGATCCCGTACCGGATCCGTCCGGTGCCGGTCCGAACATCAATGTACGACGAATCCGGTCGCATCCTCTGTCCTTTTGTCCACGTGTATAGGGGAAAATTTTCTCGCATATCAATGCCAAATTCTATTTACACCACAACTAACCTAGCTCACCACATTCTAAGTGGTGTTGTGTTCTATCAACTTGATCGAAAAGTTCAATCCGATTGTTCGAACAAAAATCACTTGAGAAATGGTGACGTGAATTACTTTTGTGATGACATTAGCAATTTCCTATCAAAAGAGTAGAAAATTATACAAATTTGTTGAGGAACCAACTATATCAAAATGTAACTTTGTGACAGAAAACCCAAGATGTGCATCAGTCCCCCTATTAAACAGATGGGGGTCGTGCTTACAGGATTCGAATACCATATTGAGGAACTAACTCTGTCAAAAAGTCAAATATACGTTCACAATAATACTGCGAAAAACAACTTTCATGGATACATCTTCATCAGGATGAAGAGTACTGTCCTATATAATATTCGGCAGCCTCTTCATCTTTCTCATAATTCAGATAGCACGCACCATGTGGGCACTGGGCTGAATCAAATTTTATGACTGATCAATTATTGTACGTTCTGCGCTTGTGAGTTCCCAATATTATCTTTCACTCATATCCTTTTTCCTGCAAAAACAGCTCAAGGTTGTCAATGGAGATCAATATATGCTTACCATTAATTAGTACTAAAAGCAGCTGAAGGCTTAGTGTACTCACATACTAAGATTAGAGCGTTTAAACATGAGGATCCGACGTCTTCTTCCCAGCCAGGAAACCCACGACGGATCTCCGGATATAACTCTATAGCCAGCATTTTCGTACAATGCTCGGGCACCCCGATCATCCTCATATGCTCGTAGAACAAGGTACTCATGACCCCATAGAATTGAGATCATCTCACAAGCCTTGAGCAATACAGTTGCTACTTTCTGTCTCCTGTTTATAAGGATTCCAATATTAGATCATGCTGGCATGACCCTAATGAAATATTGGTTGAGTACTGGTCTAATCTAACTAACACCAGACCTGAAGCTGTTTGAGACGGCAATGCCAGAGACATAGAGATACTCTCCTGCACCCTCAAGATGCTCAAGCACATCTTCATCCCTCTGCACGGTCACGTCCACCACTCCGACCAGCTGTGGCTGCACCATCACCGATGCCTCCCGTCCGGTAAGTGGCTGTGCCACCAAACACGCATACCTGCAGATCACTGATCAAGTAGTTTAGCTAGGCTCCAATTAACCACAGGTCCACAAGGCCCTATTTGTTTCGCGGATAGGATTTGGCCCGATAACTAATACCATGGAATAAGAACGGGATAAGGGAGTAATGTGATAGTAAGTCGGATTTGATATCCCGCATAGAGGTTGTTTGTTTTGCCGATAAAATCGTGGCATATATTTTTTTTTTTATCGATGTTGATCACCGTTGACCGGCGACCGGTCCTCAGAGTTGGCCGGAATTTGGTCAGAATCCGACAACCGTTCGTCGGTCAATGGTAGTCAACACCGGTCAACAGTGATCAACGCCAATCAACCATCGTTAACCACCTACCCACCACCATCTTCCTTAGTCCTTATCCCACATCCATTGAATTAATTAATACCACCCCCCATGGTACTAAACAATCACACAATTCATGAGATTAGAATCATTAGAGCGCGGTGAAATTTGTTATCCCACCTTCAATTTGCCCAAACAAACGCATGATAAGAAATCCGGCTGGATTTTCGGATTTCTTATCCTATCATAGCCTTTTATCAACGTAACAAACAGGGCCCAAGTGTAATATACAATCAAAAGATATATACTAACTAGCGGCAACCCGTGCCTTCGGCACGATAAGCATTTCACATTTTTAAAATAAAAATCAACAAAAAAAAAAAAACTTTGATAACTCTTTGAAAAAATCAATGAAAAAAAAAAATAAAATTATTATATTAATATTAGTCTTATTTGAATAATCTCAACAAATTTAAAAAGTTGACTATAAAATTATATAATTTTTATTAAATATATTATTAAAAATTAGTTTTATTAAAAATATTAATATTATAAAAAGAATT